>JAYJMT010000143.1:0-20000 GCA_036321655.1 Quercus alba
CTACACTTCCCTGGACTAATGTTTAAAATATAGCGTTTGGCAAGATTTTGCAACTTCTAACCTTGAAGCACGGGAATTTCGTTTAGTGGTCATTTAGGATACGTAATTTTCATTGCTTTATTCTGCTTAAAAAATAAGCTGGGAAAAGAGCAGTTGTACTTGGAAGAAAGGTAAAGTTCTAAAAAGTTGTCGACGTAGGACAGAACAACAAATAACAAACCTGTACAGATCTGGAGAGCTCTGATTTTAAGGATTTAGGGTTAGGTTTTAGAGACAAAAAGGCTAAAAAAATAATAAGGATTATAGGGTGTCTGTCTAATGGCAAAAAGGAATGGTAGTATTTAACTATTTGGGAATAAAACAAATGGGGGAAAAAAGAAAACCAAGATCTGGGTTTTTTTTTTTCATTCCCAAATCCTAAAATTATTTTTCCCATCATACTTATCATTTTCCAGCATTTTTTGCACCAAAAACCAACCTGAAATCCTCAAAATTGAAGCTGTCCAGTGCTGATTTGATTTTGTTCTCCTTTTTCCTATGTCAGCTTTTAATACAAGAGAGAAAAGCAGACACAAAGAGAGGAAAAAGAAGAAAGACCTAGAAGACTAAAGACTTACAGAGATGTAATAGAGGCAGGTGTATGATTGAATGATTCAAATACAAAGAGATAAAATACAGCTTTGTCTTCTTCAACTCAAATAGTTCCCAACATTCCAAGAAAGTGTTCAGAGAAGAAAGAAAGAGTTCAAAGTGGGAATACGGAAATCTTGCTGAATAGGTGAGAACCCATAATGCTTTACAACAAGAGGAGAGAAAAAAGAAACCAAAAAAATGGAAGAGGACTAATAAAATCTGAGGATTGTAAGAACAAAAAAGATAAAAAGAAAATAAATGAAAACCTAGTGAGATTAAAGAGAAAGGTTGCTTTTGTGATTGATTGGCATTAGTAGACCTTTCTTCCTACCCATCCTTTGCTTGTTTTGTTAAAACCTGAACATAAACCCAAAGAAGAATTTTTTTTATAGGATGAGGAGAGAGAGGGGTTGATTTTTCAATTAGTTTATTTTAATTTTTTGTGTTTTTTGATGGTGGGCACAGAGGTGAGTTACAGTTGTGTAGCAGAGTTAGCCTCAGGTAGGCAGAGTGATGCTTTTTAAACCGCAAGTGATCAAAGCACAACCAGCCCAAACCAAACTATCCTTCTTTTCTTTTCCCTGCAAACTTCTTTGAAAAATTTTGTGCTGCATCAATCTGGTTTACTGTTAAGACTTTTCTATTTTTATCAATCTAGTTTACTGGGTTCATCATGTTGAATCATGCCATGTTGCAGTACATCATGGAAAAACTTAATTGAATTTGATTACAAAAATCATGAGATAAAAACCTAAAATGCAATTTAAAAGAAGCATAATTAATAATTTTCAATAAAAGATAACTAAAAGAAACCACAGAAATTCCTAAATCTCAACCCAGATAACTCCATATATGTTCTGGAACTTAGAAAAATAGAAAATATAGGGTGCCAATGGAGGGGAGGAGGAAAGATGGTGAGGGGGGTAAGTGTATCTATTCCTGAAAGTGCGCCCCAAACTCAATAAAAGAGAGAAAATCTCAACCTAAATGGCATATCTTAATTCTTATGGAGCAAAGTTTAATAACAAGTTACTTTTAAAAAGAAAAAGTACAACAGAAACCGACAAGTACTTCACATAGGTGATTCAAGGGACTTGAGGCATTTGGATATATAATTTTATCAATTTTATTAAGTCTTATGAAAATAAGCATTAAAAAAAAAAAAAAAAAAACCAAATTATCCTTTTTTGGGTCATCAGTGTTCTTTTTTTTTTTTGGGTAAGGATTAAATTAAATTAACAGACAAGTTTCTAATAAAAACGACTAAGAAGCTTTAAAGTGCATTTGGAGTTGCATAAGAACAAAGCTTAAAGAACTAAAAGTAAAAATTAACAAAGAATTGTCCATGCTGGCTTTATATTCAAGAGAGCATTCCCAACCACCCCCCCCCCCCCAAAAAAAAAAAAAAAACAGAATATCATTTTAGGAGGGAAAGGCCAATATAGAAAAGTGAATGTAAGACATGCAGGCAAGGTTTTTTTTTTTAACAGGTAATAGACTTACATTGAAAACGGCAAAGCTTACAAGAGATACACCAAAACAAAAAATAAAAATAATTAATTAAATTATTATTATTTTTTAAAAAGCAAGACATTTCTATCATACCAAAAAAGTATTATAGCTTTTAAAAAAACATTATCCAGTTAAATTATGAGTTAGATGGATGGATGCCTTTTATAATGGAAAATTATTCCTCCTTCATTAGAATTTGATTTTCTTTCAAATTCATATTTTTTGTATTTTCATAAATAAAGCACGCTCATCACTTTAGTAAGTCAGTGTTTTCTATAAGTTCTAACTTGTAAATTCAAGTTTACCAATCTAGAACAAAAACACCATCTAATCTTGGGATCACTATAATAAAAGAATTATGTGTTCTCCAAAGGTGATAATTAGTAAATACTAAATAGTTCATTAATTAAACGCAATAGGGGCTCCATGGAGCACTAAAAAAGTGTTTGGAAATTTAAAGGGAGGAGAATGGTTAACCTCTCCCCTTGTTTGAATGTCTAAAAAATTAGTAGGGGAGCGAATGGTCATATAAATTTGACAATTATGACTTTATTTTGCATGCACGCACACGCCTGCGCACACACATATTGGCATCATAACGGAAAAATTGACAATTTATATACTTTTTAAATATAATTTGAACCCCTCCCCTTCGAATTCCCCAAATTTGGGGGATTTAAAAATGAGGGGTAAGATATCCCTTCCCATCCCCTTCCCTCTACTACTCCCCATCCAAACACACTAGAGCTGGAGCAACCATATAGACAGTGGGAGTGTGGGACACAGACACAAGTATAGAAAACCAGTCAATCATGGATACTAAGTACTAACAGGCATATTTATTCTGTTTATGATTAAAAAAAGGCATATGTTTTCTAAGATTGCAAAGTTACGTCGACAGCACAGCAAAAACCCATCCTTATAAAATTACAGCAGAGGTAGGTTCTTAAGGCAGTGTCACCATAATTAGAAATTCCCTATGAAAAAGAGCATGCCAGATACCAGTCAACACAACACCTATCTCCACCAATGTGACAATTGCATCTGACTGTTAATGATTTATACATTTTGGTCAACTACTCTTATTCAAAATATTTTTTTCATCATTGTTTTGCTTTTGTGATGCTCTTTTTTGAACAGGCATGCACTTTAAGATTGAAAATCTATGAGCTTTAACATAACAGCTTCACAAAATCACATGTCTATGCATGTAATGTAATGGTAAACTTTAATGCCCATCTCCCAGTATTCAATGTAGGAACTAGAAACCTATTTATATAATACAGAAATGACAAAGGTTTATATTGACCAGCTTATAGTTATTTCAAGGCCTTTGTGTTTCATATATTACCAAAAATTAATACACTCCATTATTACTTATCAAAAAAATTAATACACTCCACTATACATTCATATATAATAAGTCCAAAAAAAAACCCCATTCACTGTTTCTACAATCCATAGGTTACTGCACAAATGGGAACTAGCTACCAAAAATTTCTTTTTTCACTGTCAGTAGATTCTAGCAATGTGAGTGCTAATTATCAACTCCCAACACATCTTAAGCACATAAAAAGATACACACAATCACATTACTATTATCACTTTAGCGTAACCCGATCAAATCATCTTAAGCTTCTAGAAAAATCAAATATTGTTCACATTTACAGAGTAAAAAGCCAACCACTATAAAAACATTATTCCACCAATTCCTCAACAAAGTTTCTCATATTAAGACTACAATGCAAGTCATCGAATAAAGCAATGCGCAAGTCTATATCATAACGAATAATATAAGACCGAACACAATGCAGCCATAACAAAAAAAGAAAAAGAAAAGAAATAATGGTGAGCCTAGGGCGACGAACATGGCTCAAGGCTTTCTATACAAAGCCCTTCTCTTCTTCACTCAAAGAGGCAATTCACTCTTTGAATGGTACTTGATTTCTAAAGAATCAATCTTTTGGTTAGAAGTTCTGCGGCAAATTTATCGCTATCAAAATCCAAATAGCAGAAAACAAAACCGAAATCATAAAAAAGTTATACCTGATGCTGGAACTGAGCAACTGAACCCTCCACTTGTGTTGGCCCCGTGATCGGTACCTGAAAAGAGGCGTAATTTCCAGCTGCAACTTCAACCGGAGCCTTCATTTCCGGCGAGGTGGTGAAATAGTCCGAAGCCATAATCTTATTCAGCCTCTCTCTCAATGCCGAATCTACAACAACACCACCAAAAAAATCAAAATCACACACACAATTCTTCAAAATTGATTCAAAACAAAGAGAATTATATTCAAATCAAAGATTATACAAGTAAGGTTGGCATTGGAATCAATAGGCCGATCGGACTTAGCGAGCCAGAGCTTCGCGTGCTCGATGCAACGCAACAACGCATTCTTATGCGACAAGCTCGAATCGACGGGCCGAGACATCAACAAGCCGCCGAGCAGCGAAATCGAATCGAGGTCCCGCTCGCCGAGCAGATCGGTGGCGTCGTCGGTGACGTAATCGTAGGTCAAGCAGCAGCCGCGCTCGTGAGTCCTCGTCAGCATCGTGGCGGTGAAATCTCCCTGAGACTTCACATCGAAGAGCGAGCCGAAGTAGAGCAGATTCAGAAGATCCTCCACGAGGCCGAGGTCAGATTCGTCGTTCCGGTTCTGCTCGTCGGAGGAGGAGGCGGTGGATTTGTAATTGTTGTTGATGTTGTTGTCGTTGTCGTTGTTGGTTTCGGTGTCGTCGGCGGCGGAATCGGAGGGGGAGAGGTGGAGGCGCTGAGTGGAGAGAGAGAGCTCTTCGGCGACGGCTTGGGCGAGAGGCGGGCGGAGCTTGTCGAGCTCGTCGATGAGAGCTACGACGGCGGGTTTCGAGCGCAGGACTTCTTCTTGCTCCTTGTTGATCGGTTTGCCTTGGGCGATGGCTTCTTCCATCTGAGTTATGCGGTTGAGCTTTTTGCGCAGCGCGCGGAGGCGCTTGTTGATTAGGTTCAGGACTGGACCCTCTGACACGTCGGATGACGCCGCCGCCGTCGCCGCCATTGGCTTTTGTGTGTGTGTGTTTTGGTTTAAAAAGGGCACCACCGAGAGAGGTGGTTTTGTAGAGAGAGAGAGAGAGAAAGCGGCGAGGGAGAAAAAGAGTGAGAGTGGGAAAGAAAGAGAGAGAGAGATGTGTGAGCCGAAGTGGGGGGTTTGGGTGGGTGGAAATTGAGTTGGATCGGTGGATAGGGTTTTAATAAGGCTTTTTAAAGGGGGACTTTTTAGGGGGGGAAGTGAAATAGTGTAGTTTTAGACTAGTAGGGGGTTATTATTATGGGATTATTATGGGTAATGACTTTGAGCTGGGGTGCACTTCCTTTTGGTTCCATTGGATATATATATTATTGGGATTTTGAACGGTTTTTAGGATTTGGGATTAGTTGTAATTATGTAAGTTAACCCTAAGTGCTCTTTGTAAATAAGTAAATAAATGACCGATTCTCAAAAAAAAAAAAAAAAAAAAACAATTAGTGATTTTTTTTTAAAAGAAAAATTTTTAACTTATATATATTTTTATCATCAAATTAAAACACCTATTCGTATTTGGTGTAGGTAAGGATTGAACAATTTATTGGTTAAGCTAATTGAAACGAGTAAATTATTGAGCTAACTTATTTAGTTTAGGCGAAGATTAAACAATTTACCTTATTTGACCACATGATACTTTACTGATTGAGTTAACTGAAACTTACCTAAGTGCTTGTTAGAATGGTTTGTTTGTGTTGTTATTGGTTAAATTCCAATTAGTAATCTAGTACTAGTAATATATCATTTGAGTAGAGTATGCCGTTTATCCCTTCGTCATCATTGTCAACCAATTATTGGCTAATATAATTGGATTGGGGAATGAAAAATTTTTTTTTTTTGAAAAATGAGTTTTTTTCTTAATTGGCTTGGTGAAAAAGATAAAAGGATAAGGAATCAAAAAGGCTCAGCATTTATTTCGTTTTATTATTTTTTTTGACATCAAAGATAGAATTTCGTTTTATTATTAATAGGAGAGATAAAGACCACATTTATCGTGGGACTCATATAATTCTGTTTCCATCCAGTTTCTTCAAAGCAATCACACACCCAAAGGAAAATATAACCTCCCCTTTATTTCCTTCATCTCACCCTCTTTTCTCGCTGGTTTAAACTTTAAATTGAAAAAGTTAATAAGATGTTGTGAATTCGAGTTTAATGGGTGAAATCTCTTAAGATTTTTTGAATTTGAATTTAATTGGTAAAATCTCTTAATTAATGATAAAAAGCAATCAGTCATAAATACTACACAAAAAATTAAAGTCTTCTACCATTTACTTATTTATTTATGAATTAGAAGTTTCATTAGCAAACAAACCAATGCTGATAACATTTGCGGCAGTAAAGCTGTAACTTTTAAGGCAAAAATGTGAGGCATATGCTTCCGTACTCAACTACCTCGAAACGCAAGAGACATGCTTCCTGGCATTCTTGTTTTTCACTTTTCTATGATTCCTTTTCAATTGGACGAAGCATCCAAGAATTGAACACTGCCTATTTCAGATTGCCACCAGCAATTTAGATTGAAACATTTGCATAATACACAAAGCCACATAATTGAATGAGAAATTAGCACCATTTAGAGTATTGAATTGCCTGTTCAATATCACTTCCATAATATTTTTGGACACTACCATATATTTCCCATCAACATGTGACAAAGTAAAGCTCAACAGGAGGCTTTTTGTCTAAACAAAAGAGAAAAGAATTGTCTAAATCAAACGAGAAAAGAAATATTAAAAGGCACCTTTAGGAGCATTTCAAGGAAATAAGGCACTTTTATGAGGCAGTTTAGTAATTTTTCTGAGACAAGCTTTCAGAACCGGAGCACCTTTTCATGTGTCCCTCACCATTGGGTAGTGAATAAAGATTGATAGTAGACAAGGCAAGAATCCAAGCCAGATCATTTGGTATCTTAATCAGATGCAACAGACTAAAAGCTATAAATTCCAAAAAGATGTCATTTTCTAAATATCATATTTAAATTCAATTCAAGGAGCCTTGCAATGCAAATCCAAAATTGCCATATACCAATAAAAGCTCAAAGCCCCACTCGACCTGAACAAAAAACTGGCTAAGCTGGTATTTCTGATGGGACATTTTTATATGGGCCTAACAAAATTGTATAAAGCTCTAATAATTTTCCCTCTAGAAACTACTACTCTATTACTTTTCTATTGAATGAAGCAGTGAATTAGAACTTAGAACTCAGAAGAAGGGTCTTAAATAAATTTACAACAGAATTTGGCAGTTATAAGCCATTATAAATATTGGCATCAACCCTAATTTAACTCCACATTTCATTAGCATCATTGGCTACCAGGATACAGTGAAATCTATATTGTTTTCTTCATGGGACTATTTCTTCAGGAAGGCTGGCTTTTTCTGAGTAGACATACTGCATCTCATCCCTCCATGTCTGCAAAACATCTATCTCATTAGCTGGAAACAACAGACATCGAACCGATTGCATTTTATGGTTTATATCAATAATCATAAAACTTGCCTCATATCGAAATTTAATCCTTAATTCGGGAACATTTGTTTTGTGAATATCATTTCCTTCAGGGCCAGTCAAGAAATATTTATCACCATGCCAATGCAACTGCAAGAGGAATATTATCATAATCATTATTAGAATTACTATTTAAATACCAACTTTTGGTAATTATTCTGCTTCTCCATGCCAAAAACACAGCTGCAAATTGCAGACCCAAATAGAGAACAAAAGGGAGTAGGTTTTTGGAAAGGTTAAAAGGATACACCAATTCATAGCAAGAACTTTAATCTCCTTCCCCAAACATGGGAGCAGTGGAATTCATGGAACCATCTCCTTAAGCAACTTTCTATCAGTTGTATGTTAAAGAAACGTAGCTCAATATCAGGTTGGATACACAACACATTTTATTATGAAGTTACACATGCATCTGGTGAATCATGAACGCATGACTTTAACCTCTATCACATAATTGAGGATGTAAAGTTTGAGTTAGAGCTCATTACCTCAGGTTATAACTTAATACTATTCCTAGTGCAAGTCCCACTTAGGTGGAGTCATGCGAGGGGTGGCATGGGCATGATGATCCTATTCTTGCATGAAGTGAACACTCACAAAACTTGAACCCATGCACAAGTGCTTGACACACAAAGACCTTGCCAGTGTACCAGGCAATGGCCCTAAGTCATCTTCTTCTTTTTTTAAATGTATCATTCTAGAGTCCGTGTGTGTTTGAACAAGCTTAAAAAATCACCACTAGCTTATGCACAACTTTTTAAAGACTAATTTTTGCTAGATTCAGCTGTACTTTTACCCAACTTATTTTTTAAGCCAAAATATAAGCAAATGAAAATAAGTTATCCCAAATGGACCCTAACTAATATAGCATATTTCCTTTTGCTTGCGTTGTAGCATAAAGCACAATCATTATGAGTATGATTTTCCAAGTGTTCAAAATATTCAACTTTCTAATAGGTAAAAAGTAGACATGTTGGAGTTATGGACACTTTCCTGAAACATAAAGTTTCAGATTCACAAATTAATTTCAGTTTGTGCATGTTTTTTTTTTTCTTCAGATTTGTATAGGCCAACTCAAAAGATTGTTGTTTGTCAAGTCCCTCACCTTTGCTGAATGTGAAAATCCAGACTGATAGACAGAATTTCTAGCTATCTCACAGAGGTCACAAGCACTGAGCTTCCAGACCTGCAAAATTTCATTCTATAAGAGATAAATGACAATGACCAATGATAGAAAATAGTAGTTAACCAACCTGTGCTGCAACACTATACTCTTCCACAAGAGCTTCTTTTGTTAAATGGATTTGCAAGGGGTCATCACTTGAGAGCGAGACATTTAGGCCACGCTGGAAGAACATTGGAAAAGGGTTGCGGTGATAGTCCAAGAAAAGGGAGTTATTGCTCAAAGGTGACATGGCCAAACCAATCTGAAAAGATAAAAGAGAATTACTTTAGGACAGCAGATTATGACATACTGGCTAGCAAGGAAAACTAAAATGAAAATAAACAAATACAAGACAGAAAGCAAAAACAAGTGGGTGAACCTGTGCAAGGTAATACAAGTACTGCAAAACTGGAGATTTTCGCAGATTAATCCCATGAGATATATTATGGCATAGAAGGAAAGCAGCAGCCAAATGGTCAACATCACCCGCCTGCAAAGGTTCCAAAAATCATAAGCATCTTAGTAAACGTAAAAGAATAAAAACATAAACAACAGTAGAAGACAAAAACCTCTCCACAGTGGGGCCGAAGTTT
Organism: Quercus alba; assembly: GCA_036321655.1. Lineage (NCBI taxonomy): Eukaryota > Viridiplantae > Streptophyta > Magnoliopsida > Fagales > Fagaceae > Quercus > Quercus alba. The sequence continues at coordinate 9,475 of JAYJMT010000143.1, forward strand.
TATTGTTGGCATTCCTTTTGATTCACGAAGCTGAAAAAAGAAGAAGACAAGAGCATGATATAAATTTCTACCGATTTTTTTTCTTAGGTAGGGTAAAATAATGCAATATAGTAAAAGATGGGTGAGAATTTGTAGAATGTAAGAGGACAAGGTGTAGTTTGCTGAGAAGATAAAATATAAGAATACCTTGTTGAGAGTATACAAGTTTGCATAGCAGTAATAAGCATAGTAGGAATATGCAGGATTGAACTCATTGGTCCATTCGGCCGGTGTAGGCATATGCTTAGTAGGACGCCGTTCTGGTTTACTTTCATCATCTACAAGATCGAAACCCACCACCTGAATTGAAAATCAACTAATCTTATTATGCCCCTAGAGTAAAAAGAAATGTCAAGAAAAAATTGGATGGTATGAAGGGTATGTAATCATAAAAAATAGGAAATGCTTATTTTCATCCATGGTCTCATAATTGGTAACAATCTAATACAACAGAAACAAAGAGGTTAAAGTAGATTAAGTGTGAGTTTGGATAGCACGTTTTGCGCTATCCAGTGCATCTGCGTTTCATTTTTGTGGGTCCATGGGCACTGTTCATAGGACCCACAACTTGGAAAAAAATGCAAATTTAACTTTAAAACTGGGTCCCACGGCACTATTCACATATTTAAAAATTATTTTGCTATAGTGTTTTCAGTTTTTAGCAATAAGCGGTATCCAAACAGACCCTAATAAATAAATGCATTCCCAAGGCTAAGGAGGCACACACATAGACAAAATGAGGAACAATTATCTAGGATGGTTTGGCCTTCAACACGAGGACCTATTTGTAGGACCTATAAGTAAACAATTTAAACAAGTGCTTTAATTCAACTTAAAGAGAAGGGACAATAAAAAATGCAGAAAAATGAAGGGTGGGTAATGACAGAAGAAATGATTGCCAAGTGTATGATTCAGGCTTAGGCATATGGAGAAAGGATTTGTGGCTGACCCCAAGTAATGGAACCAAGGCTCCATTGAGTAGTTATGGTATCATCGACTTCAACACATGGGTCAGCTGATATGGCCAACAATATCAAAAAATAGTCAACACATACCATTTTGGAATTGCTGAATATGTCAACAGTTCTTTAGAGGTTTGCAATATGAAGTTCACCACACACCTTGCAATGGTTTATCACTCTTGATAATTAAATAAAAAAGTGTTTGACATAAGTAACCATGAAAAAGTTATGGTTTAAGACTTGTGAAGCTAATAACACCTTCCCAACTGACATGGGACGGCAACCAGCACATCTGATCTCAATCCCACAATTATGGCCCTATCGTTCTTCAAAGAGCATGGTGAGGAGCCACTTCAGTCAAATAGAAAGACAAACTGGCAGTTGCATCATGCAGCATTAGTCAAAAAATAATCACATTGGATGGCAGCAATAATTGTAACTGTAAGCAAATATATCTTTTCTTTTTTTAACTGAAAAAACAATGCTATGTTGATGTAAAATCTCAGATGTAAAATTATTTAAAAAATGTAAAACGCAATAAACAGATCTATAATAACAATTTTTTTATGAAGCTACAACACTAGTAGTACTATCAAAAGACAAATGGAAAAAGAAACAAAAAGAAAGAATGAGGAATATAGTGAAACTCCCTGTCTTTTTTTTTTTTTTTGGCTGAGTTAGTGTAACTCCATATGAATCAACAAGAAGTAGAATGATTATAAAATTGTCAAATAAAAAGGGGATATACAAAAATATGATATATTCAACTAACCTGCATCAGGAACAAATGTAATTGAGGATGAGAATTTGGATCCACTGTGACTTCAAATAGTGGAATAAAAACGTTATCTAAAATATTCTGAAAAGAGGTAACAATTCCCAATTTCTTGTACACATTATATAGCCGCGGTAGCTGCACATTAAAGTTGATATAAATATTGGGGAAAAAATGTTAATGAAAAAGAGAAATACAACTCACTGAAAATTTAAGGAGAAAGTAGCAATTAATAATACATTGGTAAAGATAACATGCAGTTGATATAAATTTTTTTTTTTTTTTGGGGGGGTGGGGGGGGTGGTGTGGGGGGAAGAAGTTAATGAAAAGGACATATAACTATAAAGCTCACTGAAATTTTTAGGAGAACGTAGCAATTAATAATACATCAGTAAAGATAACATGCAAAGGTTCTTAAGAGAAGTGATGCTCCAAATAGATTTGAACCATTGATGCAAAATTATGTCATTTTTATTACCAGTTAGAATAAGTATCCAACACAATCTCTTATGTATCACAAAATAAACAAATTATCATTAGGCTCAAGATTGTACAGGTGCAGGACAAATATATTTTGTACAGATTCTAATAAATTCTCATACATAATATCACAAGCAATAGGGTGGTCCAAATTGACTACTCAAAATGATTTTTTTCCACTCAGAATAGAGGCCATATTGCTGTCTAAATCTTTGATATATCTCATTCCATAAGGCTCCAAATACAAACACTAACATTAAAATAATTATCCAGAGTCTAAATGTGGAGTATGATTAAATGTTACAATGTTAGAATAATGTCCCACACAGAATGAGGTTTATTAATTACCACGAGTTTAATTTGAAGTAACATCAAATGGCCTGATGTTACTTTTCCACATGATCTTTTTGCCACCGAGCGAACCAAAACAACAATGGTACTTTTTTACACTTTCATATACTAGGGATTTCACATGGAAAAGAAAATGCTCCATACTAATTAAATGTTACAATGTTAGAATAATGCCCTATGCAGAATGGGGTTTATTAATTACCACGGGTTTTAATTTGGAGTAACATCAAATGGCCTGATGCTACTTTTCAACATGATCTTTTTGCAACCGAGTGAACCACAACAACAATAGCACTTTTTTACTCTTTCATATACTAGGAATTTCACATGGAAAAGAAAATGTTCCATACTAATGGATTCCATTAAGACCATGTCTATATCTGAATGCAAAACTAAAGAAAGTTACACTAAATCTCTCTCTCTCTCTCACACACACACACACACACACCCCTCTGTTATCCTCATTCCATCTGGTCCAATATACCTCCTGTTCAAAATCATATTTGAATAAGTGATAAATAGTAAATAAACAATTAATTGCGCCATAATGCTATAACAGACAGAAGCATGACACATATAAACATACAAAGTAAGTTGATTATAAACAATATTATAATGAACATGAGGTACCAGCAATGTGGAACAAATCATTTTACAAGAACCAGCACAGTGAACAGACAATTAGCCATACATACTAAGCAGTTATCAGAAGAAAAGGCTGAAAACATAGATTACCTGAATTAACCATACAGCTGTCTCACTATAGATAGCATTATTAACAAACCAACTCGCCATCTGGTCCCATTCACTTTGTTTCCTTCCATAAATGGAAATCCTGTACTCAGCCATCTGAAAATGACAGAATGACATATGTTCTTTAGAATTCAAAGTGACCAACTTTTTGAGACCAACAACAGTCTAATTGGTGTTACTATTGGGTTATACTTAGGAGACAACTGATAAGATTAAGATATGTGTGCCAAAAGGCCCAAAACGAAAACCAATATCAATGAAATTACACAACAGAAATTTTTCCATACAAGGAATCAATTTTATATATGCAGCAGTCATATGTTCCACTGATAGAGGATAGAGTCCACATTTTGGATTATTCACGTTCCAAAATTTTCTCCATATCATTTATTTTATTGAAATTTTATGCTATGTTCCATATCAACCCCTCAGTTACAAACAAAGCATACTGCCAAGTTTACTCTTTTTTTGGTGGGGGAGGGGGGGTACTCACTTCCAAACTAATTGCAAGTGTAACACTCGCCATTATGATAAGAAGGAATTAAGCAGATGAGAGCAAAAAGAATTCTTAAATTTAAAAAGTTTACAAAACAAATAGCAACTATCTGCAATCAAATCTTGGCTTTTGTACCTAGTTGCCCAGCAAGTACAGATATAGTAGCCAAAATTCAAGGAGTTCAGCAAGCTTTAAGAGACTCCAATGTAATTTTTTTTTTAAAAGAACAAAAAATCTCTTCTTAAAAGAACAAAAAATCTCTCTATATAAGTACATGAAACTATAAGAGTCTGACTATTTGGCTTAAATTTAAGTGCAGCAGAATATGATGGTGCAAAAATTATGCATATCCCTTCCCGCAAGTTGCTCTAATGTATTTTCAAAGACCTAATCAGTAAAAAGTTATTACTAGGTAAGCTGAGATATCTGCAGCTGCAGGATTATCCAGAAAAATCGACAAGACACCCAACAATAATGAACATGAGCATACTATGAAACAGGAGAGAGAACAAGGCGGAAATAAATTTGACATTTCATATCTTCTAACATCATAATTGATATAAACCTGGTATTTGCTTGCTTCAAGATCAACTAAAACTTGCTTGGTTACTTCTGCCAAAAACCGACCTGTAGTACTCACCCAAACAAAAAAAATAACAATCAGTTCAATATAAATACAGATAAAGTAAAACAGAAGAGAAAAAGAATTAAACCAATACATAATGAATCCAAATTTGCAAAATATGAGATGTCAAGTTTAAAGCATCACCCTGTATATAAAATTAGGCTCAAGGTACCTACCCACCCTATATTGGAGTGATTTGATTCAAAATTAATCAAAAGGTAAGCATCAAAATAAAATTTAAAATGAAAAAACAAAAAGGGAAAGGACCCAGAGGAAGTTAGAGAAGGCATAATTAGGACCTAAAAGCATATGGTTTTAAGTACAATGGCAAGAAAATATTCATGTAGATAACCCAAGTAATTAAGATCAACACTTTGCTAAGCATGCTTATTCAAACTTATTTCGTTTCTTACACTAGTCAATAATGCTAAAATACGTTAATTCCATTTCCTTACAAATCATATTTTCAGTTTCAAAATGCCTCACCAATTTGAATTAACTAACCTAGTAATATTGTAAAACCAGATTAGGCACACATGACACATCCGATTGTCGTAAATGTATCTGTTAGATTCTGGCATAAGAAAATCTAGAGTTCTAAATGATGTATTCATGTTTGTATTTTCCAAATAGGAACTTATAATAAAAAAGATAAATCAATTACAAAGGAACAGAAAAAATGAACAAAACAAAAGGCTGGTTCTAATTCCAAATGTTTCTCCAAATGCAATTGACTCTCATTCCAAATTGCAATCATCAAAGATTATGCAGGCAACAAGTAGTTTTAAAACTGTTATTGTGAACCAAACCTTGGATAAGATTGTCCTGCTTTAAGAATATCTCTCGGAGTCTGCTCTGTCCACAAGGATTATACTTAAGGTTGAATTTGTCAAATCGATGGAATGTGCTTTTATCAGCATGGACATCCAACAAATCAACATTAAGATCATGCCTGCATTGCAATTGCCTTCAGTTTAGATAAACAAGGACACACATGCAAAAACACACACAGAGAGAGGGGGAGAGAGAATTCTTCTAGCAAAAATCAAGATAACTATAATAATGCATACCCTGACAAGTCCAAGCTCTCAAAAACTTCCTTAAGTGTCATATACTTTCCATCTCTGAATATGACAACCTGTCCAATGTAGTTATAGTGTAATTAAGAAGCATCAACAAAAATAAATTGAAAAGGGAGAGAAAGTTTGTAAGACATATTAAACCAGCACTGCCCATAGTTGACACAACCAATGTTGGTTGAAACTCAAGATAGACCTAATTCACTAAACAAACAATTTGGAGGGGCAAAAAAAACAGTTTCAACCTCATCAGGTTCTTTTCCTAGCTTTGACTTGATGAAGCGTAGGAGATGTTTCTGGTTCATGCATGCAGAATGATGCACATGTGTATCAACCTTTCTGACATTGTAAAAATCACGGTGTGGCGCACTCTTTTGAAGCAGAAACTCACTATCTCCATGTACTAACAGATGAAGGCGGAATTTCTGTATGATGTTCAGGTATAAGTGATATACATTGGCTAAAATGAAGAACACAAAATAGAAGTTCAAAACAGGGATTGCAGGATGCTACCTCCTCAAGAAATCGTAGTCTATGATGGCATGAAGAGCGAACATTTCCAAGAGATGTTATTTTTAGGAGTTGATGCAGATCAGTGAAAAATCTTGTTGAACTTGCAACAGGGAAAAGATCCATAGTATCTGTGTTATAATAGAGAGAGGGAGCTTTAATATTCTTATAATCCAAAAACTAAATGCTAACACAAAAATACATTTAATTAAGTATTTGACAAAGAATGTTTATTTTACTGAACAATGAATTACTTTGCAATGCTTACCATTTTCACTTGCATAAACACGTACAACTCCATCTACCATTTTGAAATGGTGCTGCTTGGAAAATCAGAAAGCATCAAACAAATGAATGACTGTACTTGAATGTAAACATTCACATAGCTTTCATACATATCAGGGAAAAAATCTTTAAAAATTTCACACCATGAACAAGCAAAAAATGACTCACAGCTGTTGCTTCAACAGGTTCAAAGTGAAAGGGATCACTGTTCATATTGGATGCACTAGATTTCCCCTCAGTTTCCTTCTTCCATGGAGCAACCAGTTCCCTATAGACATAATTTTTACGCAAATCTAAACATTCACGAATCATTTTTTGTACTTCTTCCTCTTCTCTGCTTGTTGACTCCAACCTCACATGTTCTTACAAGAGAAATAGAGAAATAGGCATCATGTAATTAGTCCCTTCTTCAAATAATAATATTAAAACAACCATGCATTTACAGAGGTTGAATAAGCCTATTCTCTGTAGCTGTTAAAAACACATTTCTTCTTCCACATATAATTGCAATTAAGTAGAGTAAAAAAGTAGATTTTTGAATGCCACCAATGGGTAAGTCAGCAAATAATATAGCCAACAAATTCAATTTTCAACATAATTTGAGGCAATAAGAGAGACAGATCTCCAACAAAATAGGTGGAAAAAGGAATTTAAAAATACCATGGAGTGTTGCTCTTAGAGCTAAAACGGTGTTTTCAAAATTAGGATCATTCCCCACCATGTGCACTGAAGGTGTATCTACCTTTCCATCACCACGCAGATCTACACTAGCTTTTGCTTCAGTTGCAGTTGCCATACACATTTTATCTTGGATACACTTCCTAGCTTCATCTATTTTTTGAATGCTGCAAGTTTTTTCGTTGTTTGAATTTACATCCTGCAAATCCATCAACGGCAAAACAGATTTATTCTGGATACTCTTTTTTTTTTTTTTTTTTTTTTGGTTATCACAGATTGTATATAAACAATGACTATAGAGACATAGAAAACTGAGAAACTTATATATTGCTACAATCCATTGACGTTCTTCACCCATAAGATTGGCCTTGGTCCAATGAATTTTGTTCCTCAATTAATCTTTTTTTTTTTATAAGTGAACAGATCCTGTTCAAGTAAGGTCATAGTGTTTCTCAATTAATCATAAATACATCCTCACAGTTGATACCATAGTGGTGATAATAAAGATTATATAACTACACTATGGAACCAAGTGCCTTGTGGATCAATAACACTACCCAGTTGAGAACCTAAGTTCGATTCCACAACCCCCCCCCCCCCCCCATTGTTGTAAACAGAGGGGGGGGGGGGGGGGGGGGGAAAGATACTTGAGCCTTAACATATTATCTTTTCTTTTCTTTTCTTTTTATAAGAGCCTTACCATATTATCTCAAAACCTATAAAGCTTATTAACTTAGCAATATATGTCTAAAGGCTGTTTTTTTTTTTTTTTTTTTTTTTTTTTTTTTGTAAGTAATCTAAGGCTGCTGTTGTTGTTATATATATATATAGATATATATACAGTTTGGTATTTTTCTCAACATTGACATTACTCACATAGTAATGAATAACAAAACAGACACAAGATTAAAGTTTATTTTCAAGGCCATTGTGCTAATTTTAATAAATTCAGTATCATACATAACCTAGTTTTGGTAAACTGACTGATTTACTTTCTAAAACTAAATACAACATTTTCAAAATTCAAGCTAAAGCGTATTAAAATATGAATAAGTTGATAGAACTACACATACTTGTGCATTTGTGAAATCAATTGGAGAATCTATGTTTCCATAGTCAAAAAGCATGTCTTCTCCATTTGTAAGCTCGGTTCCATCGTCGTCTGAATCCCCATCATCATCAAAAGCATTGCCACCGGGGGACCTTGGCGTCACTAGCCTACCAACAGATGCCACCCTCGTATACTTTGCAGAATGATTAACAAACCGATCCAGTCCTGCAAACAGCCAAAGCATAACAAAATGTGCTGCTCTTTAGGATTCAAATAGCATTTACACATCAAGATCAAGCAATCAGGGGCTTATGTTGGCAACATTAGAACTATATTAATCACGGCAATTAGAATTCAGCTTCTTTTTCTTTTTGTTTTCTCTTCTTTCATTCTTTTTTAGATTTTTTGGGTAGTAGTTAAAAACAACAACAACAAAGCCTTAGTCCCATATTTTTTGGGGTCGGGTATGGATACTCAACATATTAGTCAGGGTCGACCACATGTATTCCTTTCCTTCATTCTATTTTGTCCAAATTCATACTTTCTGTTACTTCCTTAATTGACGTGCCCTTTTTACTACTTCTAAAAATGTTACTAAGCCAAAATTTCAAGCTAATCAGGGTCGGCCACACGTAATCTTTTCTGCAATTGTATTCTATCCAATGTCATATTCTCTGTTACGTCTTTAATCGACTTCAAAATGAATATTAATTTACACCCTAAGCAACTATTGATTCAACTTAATTGCACAAACATTGCATTCTTTTTCCTAGTTAGACAAGCTAATCTTGCTTATTAGTTACAAATTTGACAGTTAGCATTATCTTAATCTCTCTTCTATAAAAATGAATTTTCTCAAACTATTTTGCAAAGAATATATCACTGAAAAATCAAATTAATTTTAAAATTGAAGGAGAAAATTCATAGTTTCATACCATCTCTCTGATCAAATCGAAGAGGCGGAAGCCCCGAGGGGATCAAATTGAGTTTATCGAGCGATGTAGCAGCATAACTTTTGGCTCGAGCTCTCATCGGCTGATCGAACTTGTGGTTCTCATCCAACAAATCGTTTCCGGGAGCCACATTGGGCAGCGACGACGAGATTCTATAGCCGCGAAGCGAGTTCTCGTCGAGCGACTTCGAAATGTCCCGGGACCACATTTTCCGATCGATCACCATTTCCTCGTCGGAACCGGAGCCTCCGTCGCCGTCTATCTCCTCCTCTACTTCTTCGCCTTCTTCTTCTTCGTCTTCGTGATTGTTAACGGCATTGAGAGGGCGGTTACGGCGGATCTCGATGAGGCGGTTGAGGACCTGGTCGACGCTGCGCTTGTGGAAGTAGAAGGCGGAGATGGCCATGAACGAGGCTCCCACCAAGGCCGCCATGGCTAGTTGCAGAGACGAAGCTGAAGACGAATCCATGAGAAAGTGGTTCTACTTGAACCTTGTTGAAGAATTTTCAGAAAACGAGAAACCCTATGTGATGAGCGAGTGTGAGAGTCGAAGAGTGGAGTGAGGGACTGTCACTGCAATTGTTTTGCAGGTAGTAGTACTTCTTCTGTCCATTGAAATGATTCGGGTGCCTTTTTATATCAGGGTTGGACTTCGATGTTCGAGCCATGGCTTTCGTGCGTGGGAAAAGTCCAAATTTATTTGTTTTTAAATGAAAAATAGAAAGTGTGCCTCGACCTGGATTGAGCCAATTGAGACTTGAGACCATTGTTCCACTTCTGTGGATTTCCCTTCCTTTCTCGTGGAAAAAAGTAATGCTGGAAACACAATCTTTTTCACAGTTTATTTGCGTGACAAGTTATGAATGATTAAGTTATGAGCCCATTACTTTTACTCTATTTCTCACTGCTTACTATATAAGCAAATTATAGCAATAATTGCGATCTTAGCATTCCATATTGGTAAACAAATTGAGAGGAAAAATTGCATCGTTCCACTTTAGGTTAAATCCTGATCCATTTCAAGTTATTTTTGCCAATCCTCGATTGGCCATTTTGGTCAAATTTCAATTTGATTCTAAAAATAAATAAAAACAAAAATTCTGTTGTTTTGATTTTATTCTTATTATTTCATTGACGATAATTAAATATAGATGTTAAAAATGTATTTGTGTTTATCTATCTATATATATTAGCGATAATTTCAAAACGATAGGTCGGAATTAATCAATACCAAAATTTTATGTTTCAATAGACACGTCAGAACATGCACTAAAATGGAATTAACAATATTGCTTGAGACTTGAAATTGATTTTTCTTTCTTTTTTATGAGTTTGTATAATTTATTTATAATTTTCTTTAGATACAATCATATTCTTATTCATTCTAAATAATAAATAAATAAATTTAAACAAGCACAATTATACTTGATTTTCTCATGAAAACTACTATGGTTAACTATTTATTATACTCATTTAAATAATTGGTCAA
>JAYJMT010000143.1:25000-50000 GCA_036321655.1 Quercus alba
AAAACGTCACTATAGGGCTTAAAAACGCCACTATAGGGCCCCTTGAAACTGTTATAGGAGTTACAAAAAAATTTTGCAGGAAAACGCCGCTATAGGGCCCAAAAACGTCACTATAGGGCTTAAAAACGCCACTATAGGGCCCCTTGAACCTCTTATGGGACTTATAAAAAATTTTTTCAGGAAAACGCCGCTATAGGCCCGAAAAAGTGGTACATTGCTATATAGTTCGGAAACAGTGTTTCTGAGCAAATTATTTCCAAAATTGATGGTAATGGGCCATTTTTGCCTCTTGTTTTCATTTATTTTTTAAGGGTCTATGATGATAGGATACGATGATTAATACTGGACCAGTGGTAAATAAATAATGTACACCAATTGGGCCATATGGCTTCAATTTGTACAAGAAATCAAGTGTGTCAGCCATTCTTCTTTCTTTGCCCAACTCCCCATAGGGCCGACCCTAAAAAATAAAAAAAGATTGAAAGAGATAAAAGGTGTGGCCCTAACAAAAAAAAAAAAAAAACAACCCTCCTCCCCCCCCTATAACTTATGATCCACTCTCGTATACATATTGGACTTACAATTAAAGAGAGAGAGAGAGAAAAAAATAAAAATCACAATGAATCAATGGCCAAGCAAAATTCTCTAATTTTCTTAGTTGGGATCATATCTAAAATTTAGCCTGAAGTGGTATATGGTACTGTATTTGCCCAATTATTACTTAAAAAAAAAAAAAAAAAAAAAAAAACCTGCCTTTTGAAAAAAATATATTGATAATTGAGAAAGAGAGGATTTGAATCCTAAGACTATGTTTGGTTTGGAGGTCAATCAATATCAACATTCATCACTTAAATCTCCTCACTCAAACTCATTATCCAATTCTTATAACTCTAACTCAAAATTTCCCATAACTTTACTCTTTGTTGTGTTTGGCTGGAAATTCTCAGTGAGTATTCCAAACCAAAAACTCAACTTTATGTCAAGCTATGGGACCAACGAAGAAAGACTACAGCCACTAACAATGTTCTCTAATGATAATCAAAACATTATAATCAAAACAGCCACTAAGAAAGATTAAAAATTATAATCAAAACATTAGTAGTGAACGGTAGTTCTGCCCCCATTGGAGTTCATTATTGCTCTGGCACATGATGTGACTTGACTTACGGGTAGGACCCACTTGGCTCTAGAGAATTACAATATTGCCACTATAACTCATAATCCATGATTAGAAAACTAATTTGTGTTCTCATTTTCACTCCCTCTTAACTGATTTCTTTAAGTTATAAGCGATAAAAAACGAGAAAGAAAACCAAGTTAAATAAGTAGAAATGATGTAGGTTCTACAAAATGTGAATAATGAGCGATGAGAATTGGGCAAACCAAATGGTTGTTTCCTCTCCCATAATTCTTTCCATGAAGCCATGATGAATTGATGGCCCAAGAAGGTTGTCCAAATTTTCTTAGTTGAGCCCATATCTTTAAAAAGCCCGGAGGAGTTGTACTCCAATTTGCTTAGTTGGACCATTATGGACAAATTTTTAATGGGATGGACGGATGGACCACTTTTGACGAAAATGTGAATTAAAGCATTTTGAACAAATTTAAAGAGTGTAATTTGGGCCAAAATGGCCCATTAGCATTAATTTTTGAAATATTTAGCAACAGAGCACTGTTTCGGAAATAATTAGGGAAATACCACTTTTTTCGAAAACGCCGCTATAGGGCCCGAAAACGTCACTATAGGGCTTAAAAAACGCCACTATAGGGCCCCTTGAACCTGTTATGGGGACTTATAAAAAATTTTTGCAGGAAAACGCTGCTATAGGGCCCAAAAACGTCACTATAGGGCTTAAAAAACGCCGCTATAGGGCCCCTTGAACCTGTTATGGGGACTTATAAAAAAATTTTGCAGGAAAACGCCGTTATAGGGCCCAAAAACGTCACTATAGGGCTTAAAAACGCCACTATAGGGCCCCTTGAACCTGTTATGGGACTTATAAAAAAATTTTGCAGGAAAACGCCGCTATAGGGCCCGAAAAAGTGGTATTTCCCTAATTATTTCCGAAACAGTGCTCTGTTGCTAAATATTTCAAAAATTAATGCTAATGGGCCATTTTGGCCGTGTAATTTGTATATTTCACACACACACAAATAAAATAAAAATCTTAGTTGAGTCATCTTTACTGAAAAAATTTGAGGTGTTGACTCTAGTTTTCTTAGAGCATCTCTAACAGCCTCTTCAAATTTTTATACTGTTTGGAGAGTAAACAATTTATTTTACATTTTGCCTACTTACTTTTTCAAATGGACTTTCTAACATACTCTCTATCCTTTTCTCCATCTCATTTAAATATTAATTCTTCATTAATTCTTTATTATTTTTTATCATCATTTATTCTTCCTATATTCATTCCCAACAATTATATTTTTTAATGAAAAATGTTATATCCACAATATTTTTCGCAATACTTTCACAAGAATTACATCAAAATCTTATGTGAAAAATTGTTACTAGTTCTAATTTAAATCCACCACTGAAATTATTTTTTTATTTATAAATATTAGCTAATATTACTTAAAATTTATTATGAAAATATTGTGGTAGCATTTCTTAATTGTCATTTCTTATTTTTTATATTATTTTTCTAAACTTAATTACATCCATACGTTTTTTTTTCTATCTCTCTCTCTCTTGGTTTTTTCTTCACCACACACCTATTCCACTCCCATCTCTATCTACCCCTCTTTTTCTTTTTCTAGCTCATTCCGGATCTCACTTTCACTTTCTTCGGCTCTCTCATTCTTTCTCTAGCTCTCTCTCTCTCTCTCTCTTTTTTTTTTTTTTTTTTTTCTAGAGCACTCTCTACAGTGATAAGAAATAGAGAAATTAAGAACAAGTGATTGCTTGCTCCACCGTTGATTGAAGGACACAGGCAAGCGTTGTCTATTTTTTGCTCCACCGTGGGTTGCTTGCTTGCTCCACCGTGGGTCAGATGGCTTCTGTCTCTTTTTTTTATTTATTTTTTTATTTTTATTGTTATGATTTGATTAATTTTAAGATTATGTTTTTGAGTTTGTATTTTGATTAAGATTGAATTTAGAGATGTTTGAGAGAAAAGATCTAGAATAGTTTTGTTGTTACCATTGTGATTATTGAGTAAAAATTCAATATTTTAATTGATAGTTGAATATTTTATTCGAATTAATTCTTTTGCTCATGAATAATAGGTCATCAGACTTAGAGAGCTACTGTTTATTAGCAACCAATTTTTTGCTAATGAACAGTGAATTAGAGAGAATGTTGGAGCACGTTTTTATGGATTTGCTCTCCAAATTTTGGGTTTAGAGAGGCTATTGGAGATGCTCTTAGTTAGAAGAAATTATAGAGTCCTCTAGTAGACCACATCACTTGTCCATCATTCCACTAAAAAACTTTCACTTATTTAAAATTACTGAGTCAGTAATTAATTTCTATTTTAAAAAATTTTATAACTAACAATTTTAAACAAGTGGAAGTTTTTTAGTGGAATGGTGGACCACATTACTTGTCCACCATGTGGATCTTATAATTTCTCTGTGGAAAAATTGTTGAGTCCTCTAGTGGACCATGTCATTTGTCCACCATTCCACTAAAAAACTTCTACTTGTTTAAAATTGCTGAGTTAGTAATTAATTTCTGTTTAAAATTTTTTTCTAACTAATAATGTGGGGCCAGAGATTTTGTGACCCCAGCCCATTTCATGTTAAGACCCAAGGCCTGCGCCGAGGAGACACTGGGCCGAGGATGCATCATGAGAGTCATGGACGGCCTAAGGAAATGGTCGAGGACGAGCTCCTGCTCGGCATGCCATAAATGCCCCTAAAAGGAAAAGTGATCACAGTGCGGGAACAGCACAAGTAAAAGGCTGCCAGAATTGCAATAAAGTGTTCTGCACCTGACAAAACCATGTTCCTCAGTTTTTACAACCACTCCCAACCACTTTGGATATGGGCTGATGGGACAAGTATCAGTCTTAGAAAAGTCGATCCTACACGTGGACAAAGGATAAGGAATGCAGGCTAATATAAAAGAGAGGAATAAGCAATCCGAGAAAAGGGGGCTGGGAAAAATGGCCAAAAACCAGAGCCTCCCAGCCCGCCTTTTGGAGAAAGACTCCTAGAGCGAACACGATTTAACTATGTATGAACACCACGAAAAATCCACTATCTGGTGACCAAGGCCTAGCCTTTCAAACCCACGCTCTATAAATGATATTGTTTAGGCCTTTTTACGTGCGAACCCAATATCATTTTGGGTCGTTACAAATCGTGTCCTTACAAATAATTTTAAACAAGTGGAAGTTTTTTAGTAGAATGGTGGACCATATCACTTGTCTACCATGTAAATCTTATAATTTCTCAAAAAATAAGGATGATGATAATTTGAATTCAACAATGAATGGGTTTATACAAATCATACAATTGATATTTGTCTTTTCGTTTCAGATATGCCCTGTCTGGTCTGGCATTGGGTTTAGAGAAGAATAAAGAACTTTAAGGTTCATTAAATTCTTTAGCAAAGATTATTATTTGTTAGGATCGAACACTTACCCTTTACACCAAAAGCTATAGCTAAAGGTAAGAGCATAACTTTATTCTCTTAAAGGGTAACAGTCTAGTTCTAACAGGTTAACTGAAACTTGGTCCAACTGCCTCCGCTTCTATCAGGATGTTAGACTTGGCCCATTAGGGCCTCCAGCCAACAATCCAACCCCAACACCTGCACATGCGCAATAGTGAGTCATACGTGTGACGTGGCTCTTATACCAATGGTTATTTTTAAGTCCATCATCATCCATTTGACAATTTTTATTTTGAAGTCCAATATCATATCCACTTGACAATTTTACTAACCAGTACTTTTTTTCTCCACTTTGAAAGTTCAAAACAATAATATTTTTAAGTTTTAAAGTTGAAATTTTGAGCTTTGGTGTCTGTTGACATTGTTGCAGGAAGTAAAACTTTAAACCACAGAGCTTTTGCGATAAATAGTTTTAACAGCAAGGTTCTTTAGTGTTTCAAATGTTTGACAAATAACATTGAAAACTATAGATGCCATCTACATAATAAAGAGTTGGCTCCATGAATTTTAAGGTCTAAATAAAGAAACAACTTTAAATGAAGACTTTTCTTATATTTAAATATGAATTAAATGATATTTATTTATTTATAATGTTTATGGGTTGGAAGTAAACTTTTTCTATTACCTAATAGATTAAAAACAAAAGAAAAATAAATAGTGGTCAATTCACCGTTTTACCTACAGATGGTGACCACTATATTGATTTGAAATGGAAGTAAAGTAAACAATAGGAAAAAGTAAAAAAATAATGCCAGGTACAAAACAGTTTTTACCATCTTTTTTCATATATAATTATTGACATAACAAATTATAATTGAAACAGTATTACTTTTACATAAATCAATTATTGACCTCATTTTTATTAGTACTAATATAGCATGTCACCTTAATGCTGTGAAAAAGATTATAAAAATTGTCGTGTCTTTAGACTTTATTAAAAGTAAAAGGAGTTTAAGGAAGCCAAACTTGAAAAATTGAATCTAAAATGAGAGCATTCCAAAACTCAAATGTTGATCAACAGGATTGATCTATAAGCTAGTTCTAGAAAAAAAAGGATCACCATCTTTCTTGATGGTTCATATTTTAGGTTGTAAATTTGTTTTCGTGGAAATTATGATTTGAGTTTTTTTTTTTTCCACCTCTTGTGGATGTGTGGAAGACTACTCTGATCTTGAGGCTTTAAACCATTGCTTAAGTAGTCTGGTAGAATAATCAACACTAAAGATATAATTTTGTTGGTACTATTAAAAAATATAGTTTCAATTTCCACAATATGAAGACTAAATCAAATGATTGATTGTTGAAGTAAATTACAGGATTAGGATAATCAATATAAAAATAATTCAAATTCTAAACATACATATGGTATATATTACTAAACTGATATATAGTTGAAATGTTTTTAAATTCTGTAAACTCGTCAATCAAAGTGGGTGAGAAATTCCTTTTACGTTTTCTGATGTTGAGAATGTAGGTATTTGTACTCTATTAGATCCTAACCACCATGTTTATTTTTATAATTTTTTTTAATCTTTTGGATAGCCAGCTTAACCACTACCCCTTTTTTCCCTATAACCACTGTTAGTATCTGTGATAAATCTTCTGATTGGATTAATATTATTTCCACCTTCGTTTTGTATTCTCTACTTTTTTTTTTTTTTTTTGGGAGAATGTGTACTCTGTACTTTTTTTTTTTTTGAGAAGGATGTACTCTGTACTTAAACTATCGAAAAACTGTCATCAGGGAAACACCTTAATATTACTTGCAAAATTCATAAATATCTCTAGGTTAGATGATAGTGCTGTACTATATTGCCTTAAATTACTATACGAAAGTGTGAGTTACCTAATCAAACCCAGGCCTAGCTGATTTGCACCTCTATGATGCTGATGCTTTTATCTATGGCTGCGTAATAACTCGCACAATCTGCCGAACGCTTTTGACCCCACATCGCTCTGCACCAATATGAATTGATTTCTAAGTGGGTTAGGTGTGTTAAACCATTTATATATATATATTCTAAACAATATTACACCATTCAATAACCTATTATTGAATTCATATTTTGAAAATATCTTCATTGGATTATATGTTTTATATGTTCTTAACATGCATACTAATTAGATATTATTTACTATTCAATCTATAAACTGATCATCTATGCATTATTTTAAACTAAAACTTGAATTTAAACAATTAATTGATGACATGACTATTGATATTTGATCATTTTGAAATTTTACAAACATAAAGACTAGTATATAGTAAATCATATAAATTAAGTTTTAGTGTTATCTAATATTTTACTCATCAACAATAACACTCTTCTAAACACTACGTCTAACCGCATCTTGTGACTGATATACAATAAAAATGACATGAAATAATGTGAAAGATCTTTCACATTATTTCATGTCATTTTTATTGTATATCATCAACTACTAGTAAAATAAACTATGAAAGAGACTGGGTTCCTTGTATGATTGCTTCCAATGGCACGTTGTGACTAGTGGTTCGTCATGTGCAAAGTTTTTTTTCTTTAGGCTTAGATTCTGGTGGGCTCCTCTAGGTGCAACGTAGCTACAAGCCAGATATTTGAAAGAGATAGAACAGAAGCACTCATAGAAGGGGCCAAAATATATATTGATTGATTAAAGATTTGTCCTATACTTTCTGCCTCTTTGTGACAGGCACAAACATGAATAAACCACACAATATCTCAAGCTTTCAAACTTATATGATTCTAACCTACTGTGACAGTTTGTTCATATATGTGATTTATTTTATTTTATTTTTGGGTGAAAGTTCATGTGTGACTTTACAACTTCATGATATTCGGCCAACTTAGAAAGTGGGCATTATCTAAGTGACTACGAAAATATGATTAGTTTAACTTGGAAAAGATGGCACAAATGTTGGTGGTGGCTGGTGGAGATTCTAATATGGGTAAGAATAACGCACTGAATGGGCAAAAACTAAAAGTAAGAAATTCCGGAAAGGTATTCTTTTTATTCACTAAAAGCCAAATGACAATGCTTCTTAAGTATGTAAGCGAAGGAGAAAGTGGCAGGCCGCAAAATTTTTTAAGTTCTAGGATTTGGGAATTGAGATTTTGAAAGCTCCAACAATGCTATTCCAAGCTTGATTGATATTCTATATAATCGGCCTAATATGGCAGTACCCACTCAGCCATCAACATGGACTCTTGGGAATATTGACTGACCACTCAAGTGGAGGATGGTCATGAAGATGATAATTATGTAGAGGACGACAATGTGGAAGTGGTCAAGATTACAATTATATGGAAGATGATACAGAGAGGTTGGACTATTGCATTGATCAGTTGTTTTATATCACTTGATATTTTCTAATAAGTTTAACCATATATTAACATTATGATACTTTTTTGGAGGCATGGAATGGGAATAGGGATGACAATGGGGCGGGACGGGGTGGGGTGGGGCCGAAGGATAGGGTCTTTGCTCCTACCCCGTCCCGCATGACGGGGAAAATTTCTTGCGCCATCCCCGCCCTTTAAGGCCCCGCGAAACCCCGCCTCATCCCGTAAAACTTTATTTTTGTTAATTTTCTTTACAACTATTACCATTTTTTCAAATCAAATGACATGTTTCAATAATAAAAATATACTTGAAATTATAAATAAATTTATCCTATAAAATCAAACTAATTTTTAGCAAAAATTGAATAATATTATCTAAATGTTTAACAAGATAATATCATAACAAAAATCTCATAGTATGACACAATAAAATAATCCAAACTCCTAATACATAACAAAATAAAAATTGCCTAGTTCTTCAAAAAGAATCTCCACTTCCTTCCATCATTGTGACACCACTTTCTTTTTCATCATCATAATCATCTAGGATATTTTGGAATGTATCTTCAATTCCATCTATGGTAGATGAAGAACCTAAAAAAAAGGTAAAATAAATTCAATCAAACAATTGAAAAATATAATAAAGAATGCAGCAACATAAATCATTGCATAATTAAACTAGTAAATTTAATTACCATTAATTTCAGTCCATACCCAATTTTGAGCACACATTAATGCCTCCACAGTCTTTTGATGAAGTTTACTACGATGTGGACTTAACAATCAACCACTTGTGCTAAATGATGACTCTGAGGGAACAGTTGACACTGGAATGGCAAAGATATCCCTTGCAATACGTTGCAAAGTAGGATACTTTGGCCCATTAGATTTCTACCATGCCAAAATATCAAAATCCACAGTTCTTGGCATTAAATCATCCTCAAGGTAATGGTCCAACTCCAATTTAATATTCCCACCCCTTTTTTTTTTACTAAGATATATTTCAAAGTCCATAAGGGAGTCATCAACTTGCAGATCCTCTCCCACACAAGGGCCACAAGTACCTTTCCTACCCATTCTCCTAGAACTGTAGTCACGAATCATTGCATAACAAATATCTCTAACCCTTTAAATTTCATTATCAGCTTCATCACCATAAATTATTGGAAAATAATATTCTAACAATTCAATCTTATATCTTGGGTCTAAAATGGTTGCCACGGCCATAACACCATGAATCACATTCCAATAACAATCAAATTTTTCCTACATTTTAAATGCCGTACTCCTATTCACATCACTTGCGCTTGTAAACCAAGAATTCATAGCTATTTTTATTTCACACACCTTAGGAAAGAAAAGATTATTTGTAGGGTATGAGGTACCTGAAAATAGCTCTGTAACCTTGTAAAACACTGCCGATCTCTCACATATATTACTTGCCATCTCCCATTCTTCCTCTGTTGGACTGCACTTATAAGATGACTCACTTATATTCAATCGATAAAAGACATTTTGATACTTTATAATAATAGAAAGCATGATATAGGTAGAGTTTCAACGAGTCTTACAATCAAGGGCTAGTTCTTTGGTACATTCAACATGTGCTTGTCGGGCTGTCTCTTTAAACTTCTGCCTTCTCTTTGTTGATGCAATCCAAAATCCCACACTTTCTCAAACCTTTTCAATGCATGATCTAATTACAT
This sequence comes from Quercus alba, assembly GCA_036321655.1. Lineage (NCBI taxonomy): Eukaryota > Viridiplantae > Streptophyta > Magnoliopsida > Fagales > Fagaceae > Quercus > Quercus alba. Next base: position 34,672 of record JAYJMT010000143.1, read on the forward strand.
CCAAACCATCCTGAACAATCAAATTAAGAACATGTGCTACACAACGCATATGCAACATTGATCCACACATAATAAGTGCACCATGTTGAAGCTTATCTAAGATCATTTTTATAATTGCATCATTGGTATTGCAATTGTCCATAGTCACAGTAGATAACTTCCTATCAATATTCCACTCCAACAAAGTATCTAGAAGGACACTAGAAAGCACTTCTTTTGTATGTGGAGATGGCACATAAATAAACCTTAAATGAGAAATTTAAATAATTAGAACCAACAATGATATAAGTTCATAAAACATTTGAAAAGAATTTAATTGAAACATAAAAATGAATATATACTTTAAAAAAAGTATCTCATAACTTGGCTTTGTAATCTCCACAAACCATCAATGAAATGTGCTATTACAACCATAAACCCTCGCTTTTTGTTTCATGAAGTCCACATATCAATGGTAATAGAAATTCTACCCTGATTCTTATCAATTTCATGCTTTGATTTCTCCCTTTCTTTCTCATAGATGCTCAAAATGTCATTTTTGATTGTGTTCCTAGAAACCATCTTGAACAATGATTGAAGAGAAGTTGAATATTTTCTAAAACCAATGTGGTCAACTATAAAGAGGGGATACTCATTAAAGATGATCATACAATTTAACCCTTATTAATGTGGGGTGGGGCGGGGCGGAGAAGGGGTGGGGTGGGTCTAAAAAGTGTAAACCCATCCTAGCCCCGTCCCATGGTACTGGTCTAAAATCTCACCCCATCCCCACCCCACCACCTTTGCAAGGTGGGGAAAACCTGCATGGGGTGAAGTGGGGAGAGGCGGGTCAAGCGGGGCGGGGCAGGGCAAAATTGTCATCCCTAAATGGGAATAATGAATTCCTAAGTTTGTTTTTGGTCCTTTTCCTATGTGGGGAAAAAAATGCTAAATAAGAAATGAAAGAGATGTGTGTGGATAAGGCTTAGTTGCAAATCTAAATCTCTAAGATAACTCAATCATTAATTATAAGCACACATCCTTACTTCATCATTAGAAATTTGAAACAAAACTACTCATAAAACCTTAAAAGGGTTCTTTCATTTTTTTTTTTCCTTTTTTTTTTTGGGGTGGGGGGGGGGGGGGGAGGAGATTAGGATTGGTTGTAAAGGATGCTCGATAAAAGAAATTCTAAGGATACAATAAAATTTTACAACATTTTTATAAGATCATTGTTTTTAGTTGTGGTGGGTTGGTTGTAATATTTATTTGAGTAAAATACTATTTTAGTGTCTAAACGTTATCAAAAGTTAGTTTTTTGTTCTTAAATTAAAAAAAATTCTTTTTACATCCTTAGATTTTATAAAGAGTTTTTTTCAATAATTTAGAGACAAAAATATGAATAAAAAAAAATTCAATAGTTTAAGGATAAAAACAAACTTTTGATAAAATTTAAGAACATAAAGTAAAACATATTCAATAGTTTAGGAATAAAAATTGAACTTTTCAATTGTTTAGGAAAAAAAAAAACTTTTTAAAGTTTAGGATGCATGATTTGGACATAACTTATATGATATAGATGATTTGGACATGAGTTTATGTAATATTAATTTCATTTTGAATATGTCGATGATAATATTAAATGAATGATTATTATATAAAAAAATTTCATATGGAGAATAAGAGGGTTTATAATTTCACATGAAATGAATTTTTGCATTCAAATAGATTTAGTCACAATTTATGTGAATTTTTGTTACTTTTAGTTAATATAGACTCATTAAAGGCATGAATTCACATTATTTCAAAATTTAAGGTTTTAATTAAAACTTAAAAAATTTTAGGGTTTAATTTGAAACCGCCCAAGTTACAACAAGGGGCCGAATTATTTAATTTACCACAATTTTTAATAAAGTATAATCACTTGACGCAACCACAACTTCTAAGATTCAACTTTTATTATATAATATTTTTCCCTCCTTTCCTTTGGTGGCCATAACTATCAGGGTTTCAGGCTTTTGTGATTGTTTGGAAAAATAAAGCATCAATAATTATATATAAAAATCATTAAAATGTTCATATGAATAAGCTCCAACTCTCTTTCTTTTTGGTTTCTAATAAGAGAAATGTCAAGGATATAATTTTTTTTCCACAACTGCTACATATCTTAGTTTTTTTAAATAGTTTATTTATCTTATTTGTTTATATTTAAAAACTTTATTTTTCTAGGTATAATTGTATTTTTATCCGCTTTCAACAAATAACAAAGAAACATCGACATGTAAGTCGATCTAAATGCACAATAGGAAAGATGAACATCGGGTAATTAAGGAGCAATTTTCTTGAGTCTAACATGATATCATCCATTACTAAACAGAGAAGAAGCTAGAATTGTGGGGTAGAGATTGGGGACATGGCTTTATAAGGTCACAAAATTAGAATAGTAAGTCTACACAACTTTTTTCATAACTGTTATTTTTTGTTTTTTTTTTTTTTTTTTGAGATTCATAACTGTTAAATTGATAAATAATGTGGTAGATAATAAACTGATATTAATAATGGACCTATGTCAAAGTCGACAGTAAATTATCATCTTAGGTAATTGAAAAAACCAAAGTTTTGAATAATATTGTGCATGTATGGATTACAAGAATTCTATTGGGAAAGATTATGAGCATAATTAAGGAGAATGTGACTTAATATATGTATATATATATACACACACACACAATCACTTCACAATCACTTGAACTTCTGTCACTTTGATGGGCTCAAATCTTAAATAAATAAATAAAAAGAATAAGACTGTATCGCATAAACTCCTCAATGATGCACGTACGAGTCACTGTCATGGCTCTACATGAAGACACTTGCTAAATAACGTGGGAGTTCAACTTTTTATTCTTTCTATACATCTTTATGAGTTTCGACAAGGAAAAAGATAAACCGACCATTCACATTCTCTCCGTTGCGGATTCATGATCGATCATTGCACTGGCAGATAAATACAATCTCTTCACAATCAATGTTCATATTATGAAGGATATTTTTTTAATGTTTCATTGCTTTTTTTGTGCCATGTCTGCACGCATGCACATTCAAAAAGATATGTATAGCACCAAAAACAACCTCTCCACAGCAAGTACAATCATTATAGTCTCTCTAACCCTTACTCATTGCCACACATTCTCACACACTCAAAGCCACAATTATTGAAACATTTTTGGCATTTTTTGCAATGTCAAATATATACTACAAACAGCCAAGCCAACCAAAATAAATGTGCATGTCCTAGCTAGTAGGGCATGCGGGTACTATACTTACTTTTACATGTTACAACAATGACCTAATGTCAATAAAGTTACTTTGTTAGGACCACTGCCCACACGTGAGTTGATACTTTTTCAAGCCTTAAAGACTTGAGGGGTTCATGAACCAAAGTTCAAGTGGTTCCAGTGTGGGGTTATACTGTTGATTGTCAAAAAAGAAGGGAAAAAAAAAAGATGTTACTTTGTTAGGATTTTACTGTTGGTATGTTTCATGACACTCTCTTATAATCAAATTAAATATTTTGATTATGTTATTTTGGGTCCATTTGGATATAGCTGAAAACTGAAAACACTGTAGTAAAATAATTTTTAAATGTGTAAATAGTACCGCGGGAACCATTTTTAATAAAAAAAAAGTTGCTGAAAAGTAAAGTTTATGGATCCTGTGAACAGTGCATAGTGTGCACTATTCACAAGAAAAGTTAACAATCACGGCTTGAAAAAAAAAAAAAAAAAAAAACGCAGACGCAGACGTGGGAAGCACAAAAAGTGCTTCCCAAACGCACACTTTATATATAAAAAAGAAGAAGGTTAATTTATGCATTTTTCAGTTAAAGTCTCACATGAGAGTGAAGACAAAGTCACTCAAGCAAGATAAGTGGTTCGTTACTTAAAACCAACTCAAGAAGATCTAACGCTTGCTTGAGCGAGGTTGCAAGAAATAGAACATTTAATCTATGTTTGCTAAACCCCACACAACATTTATTTCATAATTATTGACTTGATATATATAGTGATTAAAGTAACATCACTTTTATGTAAGTCCAACATTAATATCACCTTTATTAATTATGTACTAATTACAAGCTTAGATTACAACTAAAAGAGTTTAAGAAAACTCATAATAAAGCTACGTACGTAAAACTTAGGAGATCACGTTCAGGCTTTGATCGAACTAAGTTCCACATCCACATAAGGCTCATCTTCCTTTTGCACACTGCCCTTATAATTATAATTTTTAGCACAATATACAAAATATATCAAATTCAGGACTCCCATCCCTGCAATAACGAAGTAGTAATAATCCAATCTTCCAACGTTAATATCATTGGTCAACCAATCAGGCCTGCTTTTCGTTCTGGTGGCATGATGAACAATGGTGATCAAAATGCTACTCAGGTAGCTAGCTCCAGCAAAGGAACAAGAAAAAAGTGAATTCCCAATGCTTCTCATGTGCTCAGGAAACTGCCTGTTGAAGAATTCAATCTGTCCAATGATATTGAAAGCCTCGCAAAACCCCATCAAAATAAGCTGTGGTGCTAGCCACATGACTGACATTGGTGCAACCCCTAAGGGTTGTGGGTGCAACATAGCTGAGGCCCTTCTCACCCTTTCAATCAATCCAGCTACAACCATTGATAGAATTGAAAACACAATCCCAATTCCAATTCTTTGGAGAAGTGTGATTCCACCATCATGTTTTGTGATTTTTCTAAGGGCTGGTATTAGGAATCGATCATAGAATGGGAGCCATAGCCCTATTGTGATGAATGATATGATTCCCATTGAGCCTGCTGGGATTTGGAAGTGTGGTCCAAGGTGACGATCCATTTTAAGGGCTTGTGACACAGTGAATGTTCCTTGTTGTGTCATTGAAATGAGGCTAATGATTCCAGCAGACCAAATTGGGATGATTCTAATCAAGCATTTGACCTCTTCGACCTGCTGTATGGCGCAGAGCCTCCATGGATTCACACAAGTCCCATCGGGCTTTAGTTCATCCTCTTCTAATACCATTGCAGCTTTGTTTAAGAATCTGAGGAAATGAATTAGTTAGCGAATTTAATTACATAAGCAAGCAAATTACATATGGCACAACTTCAAAATTGGACTTACTAACATATATGATAGATGTCCTATTCTTATTTACCAAGTTTACTTCACTAGTGCTTAATTTTTTTTCCTAATTCATTTAGTCTTAAAAAACGACCCATACACAAGCAGCTAGTATTTTGTAACAATTGCATATACAACATCTCATTTACATATGATTAGATCTCACACTTGTATGTAATTATTACACAAGATAATAAATCTTTCATACACATGTCAAAACATAACTAAAATGTTGTTGGGTGACAATTAACACCATTTATTAAATTCATAACTTTTTTAATAATTCAAACTTTTAAGATAAGTGATAGTTTATTCTAGTATCGATGCAATGATATAAGTTAAATATTTTTTTTTTTTGGGAGAATCAAGATAAAACAATAGTCAAAATGATTAAAATTGTAATTTTCTAAATAATAAAAGGTTTTGGAACAATGAATAGTTTCTTTTTAGGAATTTACTAATAGTTTACTATATTACAAAAATGTAAAATCTATTTTTAAAACCCAGCCATACGTTACGTTAGTTCTAGAAGCAAGTAACAGTAACTCCACTTAGTTCACTGAATCTTAGACCAAAAAATAATAATAATAATAATGAATTGGTAACGGATTCTTTTTATTAAAAAAAGGTCTATCATAATCCACAATTGGTGTGGGCATGGGGCTAGTATATGGTGTACAGTGTGGGGTCTATCTGTGTGTGAGAGACCTGACATATATGTCGAGTATAAGATATAATTTTCAGTGTGCATGACGCAAGAACAAATAAAACTCAAGGGTCCTCAATTATTATCTGACATCAAACATGGAAAAACAAGCCACCCCGCAGCTTTTGAAATATAATCAGTGAGTTTTTTAAGCATTCACAAAGGTTCATTGTACCATCAACCAATTAATATACAAGTTAGAAAAATCTTTTGTGATAGAGATGCATTACCTACAATTGTTGGTGAGAGGAAGCTTTGTCAATACAATCCCCTTCAGTGGAGGATCATAAAAGATTGGACCTACTTCACTATCCAATGGAAGCTTAATCCCACGCTTCTTATAAGCTGCAGAAAGAACTTGAAAAATACCAGAAAGTGGGCTTCCTTCTGCTTTGACATGCACATAAATCTTTGTTCCAATGAAGAATAATATGATTGAGAACAACATGCACAAGGTTGGCATGCCAAAGCCAATGACCCAGCTAACAGAGTCTTGGATATAAACCACAACAGTTTGAGTGAACAACAAGATCACTGTGAATGTGGTGTAGTACCAATTGAAGAAGCTGTTGATTCCTTTTCTTCCTTCATCAGAAGTTGGATCAAACTGGTCCACACCAAAAGGAATGCTACATGGCCTAACCCCACCTGAGCCTATGGACAAAAAGCCAAGACCCATTATTAGAATACCCAGTTGAGCTTTGGTTGGACCTATGCATTGACCCAATTTTTGCACTTGTTTGGTGCATTGGGGAGGATGAAGCTCTGGCAGCCAGGCCGTCAAAGTCACAGTCAGCATTCCCTGTTGAATTGTGAATTATTGTTGATCAAAATTGTTAAAAGCTAGTATAATTTTGTGTATTAAACTATTTCACAGAAAGATTTGTATGAAGACTTGAAGTAAAACTACTTTAATGATGAAAGTGACATATGATATACTTGATTAATTGGCACTGTAGGATATGTACATCAATAAATAAATGCATGTGAAATTACTCGGTTTTTATTCAACAACTACTATTCTCTGGAATTTTGTACATATTCAATGATGTACAGGCTATTTTTAAGAGATTGTTGGGACTAATCAATACTTTTTTTTTTGGGTAAAATAATCAAGGTGTCATTTAATAAAGGAAAAATGAATAAATAGGAAAAATGATATAAAACTGACTCTAAAGTGTATAAAGCTGACAAAATACTGACATAGAGACAAAAATTTTCACGCAAAATTTGGCGTTACTGGATACCTTACTGTGCCTATTAACACAACCTAATAATCAATACCTTTTAGTATCATGCACTTAAATCTACCTCAGAAAAAGCACCATTTAATTAATTACATTAAATTTTTTTTTTTTTTTGTAGTTGATGTGTCTCATAGTTAAAGAAGTGAAGAACTAAATTAAATTGTTACTATCGTTATTCTTTATATAGATTTTTAAGTGTTACAGGTGTATTCAAATCATATATAGAGGACTTTAATGAATTTTACTTTTATTTATTTATTTATTTTTTGACAAGAGGACTATATTGAATTAAAACACCAGAAAGTTCTATCTAACCAAAACAACAATAACAAACTAACAATACTCACTATTAAAGTAGTCCAAATTGGTGACACCTAGTTGGGACTCTATAGTCTATTCTGGACAATGTATTATTAATGAGTCACATATGCATATTAAATATAATTGACCAAACAATTCATTATGTTTTTGCGAAGCTACCGTAATAATATCAACCATCCAACTGGGTCCACGAGAAAGCAAAAGGTTAGCTTGTGCCAGAATTTTTCTTTCTACAGTTCCATATCATGCACCACAAAATCGAATTTTGGCGGTAGAGAGGTGACAGAGCCAACTCTTGTGGTTTCACTATCAACCAAAACAAAAATGAAAAAGATGTATTTGTAGTTACATCCACTGCGTTAAATACCATACATGTGTAGATAACTGTCGCACACCCTAGTATTTGCCACCTAAACAAATTAAATATGTCTCTTCTACATAAATCATGACTATTTGGAGGGTCCTCCAATAGCATTTAGCATTTACCAAATTAACACTCGTAAATGAGAGAGTGAGAGGAATCACCACCGATGATAGGCTCAAAGTGGTACCTCCTCTTGCCATGAGGACTTAGGGGGGTTTTTCATGGGCTCTCTAGTTCGAGCTTCGAGGGTGAGATTGGGGTGAGGTTTAGATATTAAGATTTCTGAACTTACGTAAAAAAAAAAAAAAAAAAGTGAGAAAAAGAAAATTGTAACTTATAATAGAGATACTAAGTCAACCTTATTATGACTTAAATTAACAATTGAATATTATTATGTGACTATATAACTTTTTGATATACAACATTTTTAATGAATTATATTTATACATGTCTTTAACCGGTAAAACTTAGACTCGCCTTCAACCAATAAAACTTGTAATAACTTTAATATATAACATTTTTAATGAATAATGTTTATATTGGTCCTTAACCGGTAAAACTTGGACTGAACTTCTTATAACTTTGGTACAAAACCTTTCTAAACCATGTTTGTACTCGCCCTTACAAGTAAAACCTACTAGTAAAACCTAGAACTTAATCGCTAAAATCAATTGTCGGATAATTCAAAGACATTACCCCTAGCCGGCTGAATAGTTTATGCTCATGCCCATGAGCTTTGGTATACCTATTACAGGATATAATTTCTAAAAGAGGGGGGACATACTAAAAATAATGCGAAGGATCCAAAAGCAATAGTCCTGAAGCGGCCCACATAGGAATCAGAGATGAAGGCACCAAGCAAGGGTGCAAAATTTGAGACACCAGCCCATAGGTTAAGAATATTGGCTGCAGAAACTTGATTCATGTGAAGCTCTCTGGTCAAATACACCATAAAGTTCGCCAACAATCCAAAAGATGCCATCCTTTCAAACGTTTCATTTCCTGCACATCAAAATATATATAACGGCAACACCTTTTCTGTCAGATCTCATTCATTCCTTACTGTGTCTATTTGTTTGTATTTGTGTGTGTGTGTGAGAGAGAGAGAGAGAGAGAGAGAGAGACCTAAGATGAAGGGCATAGCCTTCCAACCACCAGGCTTTCTTTGCTTTGTATCTGAATCTGATAAGACTTTGCCATCCCTTTGTTGTTGTTGTTGCTGCTGTTCCTTTGATGATGATGATAATCTTGAAGGTATGATTGGTAAGCATTTCATGTTGCAGAATGACCAAGATGATGAGCTTGCTGACTGTTGCTTCGTAACCTCAAGAGCCATTACGACTATATTTCTGATTTAGACTACTTTTTTATTATCTTTAGCACTCCTTTCAAGTCACACAGAGGCGCTCACTTTGATGAGGTTTGAGTTAAGGCAAGAATGTATAACCTATATATAGCACAAATATGTATGAAGGGAAGAGGTGGTGAGGGTGGGGATGATATTAAATGGGTGACGAAATTTAGTCAGACACAATAAAAATACTTTCTAAGAGCACTAGCAATAGTAGTGCTAAATAGTTATATAGTTATTTTTATCTCCACTAAATATCAAAATGTATCTTGCAATAGTAGAGCCAAAGTTATATTTTTTGACTCTACAGCTACAGTGCACAGCTACTTTTGGTAGTGCACTGTAGCTGAAAGGTAAATTTTTTTTATTTTGCGTTCACACTGTATTTGTCTCTCTCCTCACTACCTCAGTGTCTCTCCTAATGTCCACCATATGTTCACACTACTTTTAGTTGTGGTTGTGTTTTGGTGGTTGAATAAAATATTATTTTATTATAGTATTTATATTATTTTATTGTGTTAATAGCTAAAATAAAATCATTACTGTTGGATGTGAGAAAATAAAACAGATAAAGTGAATTTTTATACTGCTAAAAAGCTAAAAATTTGGCTTAGTGGATGCTTTAAGGTAGGACTTAGACGTGTGTCATTTGCTGATGCTTCCTTTCAGCTTCAGGTCATCACATGCAAAGACAAAAGGTGTTGAAACTGAAAGTGTGTTTTTCATCTGGGTGGTCTACCACGTTGTGGTCAGTGGACTGTGGATGGCATATTGGCTTGGACCACCAATTTTACCCAAACATTTTCACTCTGATGGTGAACTTTTTAACCATTATTAATCATGGTAGTATTCCCCTTAAAGAAGTGATAAGTTGACAATATTTTTACAAAAAATTTTAAGTAGTAAGTTGTTTTTTATTCTAATTTAAATTCTCACAATTAAAAGTGGGTTCCAATTAGCTCAATTGATAAATCCTCTAATGGTTGAATAAGCGATCTGAGATTCAATCTCCACCTATATTATAAACCGATTGGTGTTTTGATCTGATAATAAAAAACTATCATTAGAAACGACGCTTTGTCTAAAAAAAAAAACTCATTATTAAAATTATTTTCATGTAATAATCAATAACAATATATTATTTAAGATTTATCGTAAAAATATAATAAATAAAGTAATTCTCAGTCTTCTCCTAGAAGCTATAGGTAGAACGTGGAATTCAAACTTGCAGACAGGATATATCATGAAGGATTCCGATATCATAGATAGGGCTTTGATTGATTGATTATGTACCATATAAGTTGATTCTCAAAAAAAACAAAAAAACAAAAAAAAGAAGTATCATATAAGTCGGTACCACAGGTCCGTTTAGATACGTTTAGATACAGCTTATTTTGTTGAAAACTGAAAATTGAAAACACTGTAGTAAAATAATTTTTAAATGTGTGAATAGTGCCGTGAGACCCATTTTTAATAATTTTTTATGAATAAAGTGGTTGTGGGTCCCATGAATAGTACGTGAATAGTGTGTGAACAGTGCGTGAACAGTAACTTTGTCTACTACCTAAAAACGCGTGCATAAAAAAAAAAAGGAAAACACTAGACGTAGACACGCTGGCTTTTTCAGCTGGATCCAAACAGTCATCACCTGTTCAACTGATGGAACATTAATAATTTTGCTTTTTTCTTTTTTTCTTTTTTTGGAGAAGAAGAGAAGATTATTTTTTTTTGGCTTCTTTTTGGTAAATTGAACTTAACACATTATTTAATCATATTTTTCCATTTTTGTGATAATTCCAACCTGTTTTGGTCACAAAAGTTGCAAACTTAAAAACGGAACCAGAAAATGCCATCTAATATTAAAATTGCAAATTATTGTGATATTGATTGTTCTTGAAGTTTCTCATCTTATCCAGTATTCATATTCAAAGATTATTAATATAGGTTGGTTATTATTTATTTTGAGTAATAATGATTTTACGTTTGCTTTATAAAAAAAAAAAAATTAGATACAATTTTTTTTTTTGGTAAAAGTTTTTTAGATGCTATATGATTTGAATTTATGACATATGTGTCATGATAATTAATTTTAACTAAATCAAGATATCAATGAGTTTCTTTTAGTGTAGATGAGATTCAATATAATGTCACTTTTTTTTTTTTTTGCACTCCATATCATGTCACTTATTATAGTATATTTAGATTATTTTTTGTAGTAAAGTATTTTGTTGCCGAATAATAGATCTAAGGTTTTTTGGGAAAATCAAAAAAGAAAATATCCTGAAAGTTTATTTTCAATTATAAATTAAATCCTAAACTTTTTAATTTCACCATTTTAAACCCTATACTTTATAAGTTATGACAATATAATCTCCACTATCCATATTTATTAAAAATCACATTCTAATGGAGCAATTTATTTGGTAGGAGGAATATTTTCCTTAGCACCTACTATACCTAAACAACACAATTTTGTCGTGTATGGTTTGAGTTTTTCTCCTCATGAGAGAGAGAGAGAGATCGAGAGAGAGAGATATGACACAAAACCCTTTCATCCAATAGAGAAGGGTTAGTTTTTCATGTTATCTAAGAGTTGAAAATTGGATTTTTCAACGGATTTTTGTGTTGTCGAAGGGTTAATAATGAAACTAATTAAGCTTGTCATAATCTTTTATTTTCGATGTGTCCAATGCTAACTACTCTTTGATATATATTTCTAATTGGAATGCTCTGTTTGTTTCAATGGAAAATCATATGTAAAGATAGTTTTTCGTGTTTTATACTATTTAGTAGTATTAGAAAAAGAGAAAAAACATTGGGTCCGGAACTGGCGTAAAACCAGTGTTTTACGCCAGCCAATGAGACCACGCCACGTCATATATTTAATATTATTTTATTCTCTTTTTCCCTTTTCTCTCTCATATGACTGTTATCCTTCTCCCTTTTCCTTTTTGTTTTTTCCTCTTCTCTCTTCTCAGACAACTCTCGTCACTCTCCTCCCTCTCTTAGGCATCTCTCCATTCTTTTGTCCCTTTATCTTCGATGGTGGTGGTTGTGATTCCTGAGGATTTAGATGATGGTGGCAGAATGTGATGGTGCTAGCTGTTGTGGTGGTGGATCGCGGTGGTTGGGTCCATAAATCCTCCATTTTTTTTTCCTGTTTTGAGCTCTCCCTCTCTGCATTTTTCAGCCAAACACCTCAAGTAAATTCATTTTTGCATTGATTAAACCAAAATTTCTTTATTTTGGGTTGATTTTTGGTGGTGGTAGGCTGGGTCGTGGCTTTGTTTGATTAATGGGTTATGGATGGTGGCTATGGCTTGGCTTTGCTGGGCTGATTTTCTATTGATTTGTGTTAGAGGGACAAAAGAATGGAGAGATGCCTAAGAGAGGGAGGAGAGTGATGTGAGTTGTTTGAGAAGAGAGAAGAGTGCAAAGAGAAAAGAGGAAAAAACAAAAAGGAAAAGGGAGAAGGACAACAGTCATATGAGAGAGAAAAGGTAAAAAGAGAATAAAATAATATTAAATATATGACGTGGTGTGGTCTCATTAGCTGGCGTAAAACACTAGTGTTTTACGCCAGTTCCGGACCCAATGTTTTCTCTTATAAAAAATGAGTCAAAAGAAAACTATTTTTAGTCAATATAAAAAGTATGACTTATTTTTAGATATTGTTTTTCAAAATTTTTTTTTTTGAAAAACGACTTTATCTCACAGCAAGCTAAACAAAGGAAGTTATGAGATTTTTTTTCAACTCATTTAAAATTGCTACCAAACATAAAAAGTATGACTTATTTTTAGAGATTTTTTTCCACTAATTCTTTTAGAAAAACAACTTTATCTCACAGCAAGCTAAATAAGGGAAGTTATGAGATTTTTTTTCAATTCATTTAAAGTTGCTACCAAACATAGGAAAATGAGATAGTTTTATAGAAAATACTTTTTGAAAAATGACTCATTTTCTAGAAAACATCATTGCTGAATCAAACAAAGCAGAAGTATCTGTTAATTCCATTATAACGAATGGGAACAAATGATTTTAGTTAGGATAGTTACAGGTCCATCTTCAAAATATTTTTACTTTCTATTATTGTTTTGCTAGAGCTTTCCTCATTCCTTTTATTAAACATAATGATGCGATTTGAGTGTAATGGGTGCCAGTGAAAATTTTCACCCGTTATATAGGTTGCTCTGTTTGTGGTTTTTTATACGGGCAAAGGTTTAGATTATTATGACTGATGGGACTGACGAATTCAACCTCCTTGAACGACCTCACCAAGACCAACGAGTCTGTCCTCTGCAACGAGCTAACCACATGTCCATATCACTGACGAAAGTAATGAAGCCATTTAATGCAGCCAATAATGTCCCAAGCGGTTATAAGACCAGCTGTACAGACCGTTAGAAGCCTCATTAAGCCCCACATTACTGAGCATGAAACGTTGCCAAGAGAGACATTAAAGCCACATTAACTACTACAATGGCTAGGGGTTGTGGAAACATATATAAAGCCTTCACAACTCCAATATAAGGTACATAGACACACCAAAAAGCACTGCTAGTTATTTTGATACTCTGTTATTTCCCAAAAGCTTTCTTATACTGACTTTGGCATTGGAGACGTTGTGGCAGACACCACACCGGTGACCACCTTAAGGGAACTATCTTACCCTTCTCACGGTGACATTGATGAACATTCGGCTTCATCTGGATGTACTTACAATAACTGACGAATCTGCATTTCATCAGTTTGGTGCCATTTGTGGGGACGACATTCTTTCGTACTCAGGTTCGAAAACGTAGTTTCCAATCAACCTCTACATTCAGATGGAGTCCAACCAGGATTCAGCACCTTAGCTCAGCAAGTCCAAGCTCTTGCGGCCACAGTCAAAGAGCTCACCAGAAAAAATTAGGAAATGAGGCTACGACTTCAATAGGAGGAGAACCAGTCCAAAGCCAACCAGGAGGATGAAGGAAATAGCCATAAAAGAAGTGACCGTCGAGGACCTACTACTCCGGATGAACAAAACTCAGATCTTCTGAGAGAGATGATGAAGGAGATGGACGAACTGAGGAACGCCATTAAGGGGAAAACGGACCAAAGGCTGGATAGAATGGTCAGGGCAACAAACTCGCCCTTCACTACAACGGTCTTGGAATGCCCAATGCCTTTGAAATTTTGGTTGCCTCAATTTGAACCGTTTGACGGATTGAAGGACCCCCAGGACCACCTCAACACCTTCAAGACGACGCTAGGCCTTTAACAACCTCTTGACGAGATACTGTGTTGTTCCTTCCCCACCACTCTCAAAGAAGCAGCAAGGGAGTGGTTCACAAAGTTGCCAATTTTGTCCATTGACAGCTTCGAGCAGTTGAGCAACGCCTTTTTGCGCCACTTTGGTGGCGGACAACACCCTAAGAGGCCAGCGGATCACTTACTCCCCATTAGACAAGGGGAGAAAGAAATCCTGAGGTCGTACGTGAAACACTTTACTAAAGAGACCCTGGAAGTAGACGACGCTAATGACAAGGTGCAGTTGACGACCTTTAAGGTGGGGCTAAAGTCCAAAGAGTTCGTGGTTTCACTAGCAAAGAATCCTCCAAAGATGATGGCAGAGATGCTTCTGAAGGCATAGAAGTACATGAACTCTGAATATGCATTAGCCGCCATAAAGGATGTAGAAAAGCTAGGAGACACGAAGAAAGGAGGAGGATCGTAGAGGACAAAAAAAGGAGCGTCCATATCGTCGGACCAATGACGGGAGTAAAGGGAAAGACGAAAAAACCCATCGAACGATAAAATTCACTCATTTAGTTATGTCTGTTGACAAAATTTTGGCGCAGATTAAGGATGAGCATTACCTCAAATGGCCAAGGCCATTACATTCGTCCCCTAATGTCCGTGACAAGAAAAAGTACTGCCGATTCCACAAGGATCACGACCACTACACGGAGGATTGCAGGGACCTAAAGGAATAAATAGAGGAGTTTATACGGAAAGGGAAACTGCATAAGTATGTGAAAAAGGGGGAATCCAGTAGATTTAGAGATGATAACAAGAACCAACGCGAATTTTCACCCAATGGCGAGGATCGCACGTCCCAGCGCCCACCAAATGTGATTGGAGAGATCAAGATGATCACAGGTGGCCCATCCATGGGTGGGTCATTCAAATCCCTCAAGAAAGCGTATCAGA
>JAYJMT010000144.1:0-50000 GCA_036321655.1 Quercus alba
TTGAATCTCTTTCTGTTGGAAGCGATCGATGAGAGAGAGTTTCAGAGTAAGGGCAAAGATGGAGAGAGAAATGAGAGAGAGAGTGGCAGAGAGTTTCAATTCCTCACCCTGTTGCAGGAAAAAAACTTCAAATTGCTCAGAGAAAAAAATAATACTAATTACGCAATGAAGAAAAAGAAAACGCAGTCGCTTGTTTTGTTCGTGAAGAGCACGCTCCTTTTTTCTTTTTACATTTTTTTTTTTTTTGGTAATAATTCGATTGTTTTTATTTTTTTATAGTAAACTATTTTAGGTTGAAATGCAAGACGTACCTTTTATATTTCACAAAAATTCATTTTAGTTCCTTAATTTTATTTTTGTTCATTTTAATTCTTTAAATTTTAAGTTTATACAATTAAATTTTTTCTATCAACTTTTGTTAAATGCTCCTATTAATTGTCTAAATTTTTTTTAAACAAAATTTTAAATTAAAAAATCTAATTAATAATTGAAAAATATTTATATATATATATATATATATATTTTTTGATGGAATTTAACAAAAATGCCTTAATTGAATAAATTTGAAACTTAAATAATTAAAATGAATGAAAGTAAGGTTAGAGAACTGAAATGAATTATAGTAAATTTTAGATGAAAAGTTTTACCGTTTAGTCAATAATTTATGATAGTTAGAAGAAAGAAAATTTGAACAAGACTCTTGATAGCATACTCTTGTTCAACTAACATAACAATACAGTTGTTTCTTCTCAAAAAAAAAAAAAAAAGTACAGTTGTTTATGAACAAGTCAAGCTCGAATTCGAGAAATATAATATTTATATTCATTTATTTAACAGATGAATAAAATTCAATTTTAATTTAAACTCAAATATTAAACGAATTAAAATCAAATATAATAATGTGTTCATAAACAAACTTGCAAGTATAAGGCCGGAAATTTTTTTTAATCATAAGGCTCGGCTTTTTTTTTTTAGGAAAAAAAAAGGATTCGTGTGTGGCAGTTATTGTCTCATACCCCACGGTACATTTGGATAAGCTCATGGGTACCATCAGCTCGAACCAGAGCTCGAAGACCCTGAATCCACGCACACCCCAGGCTTTATTAGTTTCTAGGACTTATTAGAAATTGCAGTTGCAATCCTTATAAGAACTTGAACCTAAGATGTGGTGAAACCTCAACAGTCACCTACAGATGTATTGAAGTATGTAATATTATATGTTTATTACATCCATAAAATATACTTTTAGTTTTATATATGGGTGTACACAGTTTGATATGGCTAATTTGGAGGGAGGTTTTTTCATTACACCGACCAGGTCACTTTTTCTTTAAGCATGACGATGCTACATCGCACCAATTCAAGGCGATGTTGAACTCTACTTGGTGTGATTTATAATTTTGGTTTGATGAGTCGATCAGCTTTTCTCTTTAAGCATGTATGCATTAATTCATAAATATAGTATCCGTTTGGCATGATTAATTTTGCCAACTTATTTTACTATTTAGCTTATTTTTGTTACTATTCATGGGTCCCACTACACTTTTTAGTACTATTCATAGGTCCCACTACACTTTTTGGTACTATTCATGGGTCTCACTATACTGTTTCAGCTAACTTTTATCTTTATCTATAGTACTTTTAATTTTATCTTTATCTATAGTACTTTTAACAAAAAAATTTCAATTCCAGCATAATAAGCGAATCTCAAATAAATCCATATAGTTTATTAAACGTGATGAAATTAACACCGACAAATGCATACATTGATTTTTGTAACATCAAAGCATGAGTCAAATCAAGTTAAATAAAAAAAAATCAACTAATATTTGTAACATCAATCTCATACGTAAATAGCGTTTATTAAATCTCTATGCAAATGTGCAAACAGTAATTTTGTACAATGCATTTAGTTTGTTCAACTCACACTGTTTATCAGGCCTTTTTTTTTTTTTTTCTTCGTCGGTTTTGTTTGTGCTTTTTTGTCTTTTCCTTTAAATATTTGTTATTTATATGTGTATATACAGTTACACCGACTTAACAAATTCTTACAATATTTTTATAATTATTTGACAATCTGCACTATTTATTGGCCTTTTTTTTCTCATAGTACACCGGTTTTGCTTGTGCTCTTTTTGTCTTTTCTTTTAAATATTTATATATGCATACACAGTTACACTAACACAACACATTCTTACAATATTTTCATAATTATTAAGGTGTCAATTTTTTAAAGGTCAAAATAAAATAATAAAATAAGAAACTAAGAATTACTACCATCTAAAACTCAAAAATACGTGAAGAAAAATTTTTGGATGTTAAAATTTAGTGAAAGTATTTTAGACATTATAAAATAAATATTTTAAGAATCATAAGATTTCATTAGGGTTTATCTGAGAGAATAACAATATGACATATTTGCTATTTTCCAAAATATTAAGGAAAAAATTGCTTGATTTTAAAGTTTAAGGAGTAATGCTATGTCCACAACATTTTCACAATAATTTCACAATAAATTTTATGTGGCAAGGTATTTTTTATAGATAAAAAAGTGATATCAGTAGTAGGCTCAGTTTAAAACCAATAACAACTTGTCATTTAGAATTTGTTCTAAAAATGTTATGGATATAGCATTTCTCTCAAATAAAATATAAAAAAATATATCTATTCGGATCCTAAAAATGAAGGTATTGTGAAAATGTTGTGATATTTTTTTGTATTCTTAGACTTCTTTTTTAGTATAGTCAAATTGGGTGAGCCAAATATCATAGTTTCACACACGATTTTCTTCTGTTGTCTTTTTGTTTATTTTTTTTAATGCATAATTTTAAAACCAGTAATAATTTTTCACTGAAGATTTGCTATAAAAATGTTGTGGATGTAAAAAAATAAAATAATAATATCAAACTGAGACCTACCACAGTTGTAAATAATAAAAAATATTGCGAAAATGTTGTTACATTTTGTTGTGTTCCTAGGATTTTTTTTTGTGTGACATTTTGTTGTGTTCCTAGGCTTATTTTTTTGTTTAGTCAAATTTGGTGAGCCAAAATTCATTTTTTTAGGCACAATTTTCTTCAATTGGCTTTTTTTTTTTTTTTTTTAATACATGGTTAAAAGTGGTTAGCCAAATTTAAAATCAATAGCAATTTATCACTTAGGATTTATTATGAAAATGTTGTTGATGTAACATTACTCTAAAATAAAATAATAAAATATCAGACCAGAATTCACCATAGCTAGAAATAAAGGTATTGTAAAAATATCGTAATATTTTGTTGTGTTCTTAGACTTCTTTTTTGGTTTAGTCAATTTGTTGAACCAAAATTCATTGTTTTATACATAATTTTTTAGGTTGATTTTTTTTAGCACATTGTTTCAAGTTATAAAAAAATAAAAAATAAACACATTGTTTCACGCACTTACACACACAAAAATTGACGAAGTAGCACTTTTCTCTTTTATGTTTGAGGTAGTTTCATTCCCCCCAAAACTAAAGTTGAATAATTTCCTCCTTTATATTTTGTAAATGAGCATATACTCCTATTGTTACTTTCTTAATTAAACCCTAAAGAAATTTTATAATTCCTAAAATATTCCATTGTACAATGTCTAAAATACTCCTACTAAATTTTAATGTCCCAAAAAATTTCTTCATGTATTTTGAATATTATGTGGTAGACTAGTAGTCATGCTTGAAAAGTTAGAATGATGATATATGGTATTCTATTTGTTACCTAAAAAACACTAATTTATTAGGTTTAAATCTTCTAGATTTATAATTTTATCTAATAGAAACTTTGATAACAAATGTCTTTTGTTATTTTGTTCTTTTTTTAATTTCTTTTCCTACTTAAAAGGGTGTTCATTAAAAATAAGTAAACTAAACATTGTAGTTAGACTCATAAAATAAGATGATAAAGAATGAAATATGAATAACAAAATCTTCATTGTATATGGTTACAAGTATTTAATTTGATGAAAATCTTCAAAAAAATTGTAGCATATATCTTCATTCATTGCAAAAAATTTAGATATTGTGGAAAGATGATGACATTCATTATCATTCTTTGTAACATTTTTGATGAGTAGATATTACATTTAGTAAATAGGTTCTAAGAAATTGTCATAGTAAATAGATATTCAAATAGTTATTTTAAATTTAAGTACATGGTTTCATACTTCTTCAACCAAAAAAAAAAAAAAAATCTATATTAATTTTCTCCCTGAAGGAGTAGCACATGTCTTGCACGTGCAACCCACACTAGTATATATAAAAGGAGCCAATCCTTATAGCTACAGTGTTTGGTTTATTCAACTCATCCTGTACTGGCCCTTTTTCTTTCTTCCTTTTTTTTTTTTTTTTTGGTAACATTGTCAGTTGAACCTTTTTTTTTAATTTTTTTTATAGATATATGAACTATTAGTTACCCAGTTTATATACAATAAGTTAGTAACACAATAAATTGTCACAATATTTTCACAATTATTGAAGTGTTATTTCCATATAGGTTAAAATAAAATATCATGCTAGAACCAATCGTAACTAAAAATAAAGGTATTATGAAAAAAGATATGATACATCTACAACATTTTTCACAACACTTTCATAACAAATCATAGGTGGTAAATTGTTATTGATTCTTGTAAGAACCAAATTTGAATCCCTAGCCCAAAAGGGTGGATAGATTTAGGCCCAAAAAGTTCAATACAATGAATTTGTAGAGAGTGAGTTGGAAAATTAGGTTTTAACGAGTTGGACAACAAATGTAACAGGTTTAGGAGACAAGAAAATGAAGATAAATTGATTCAAAATAAAGAAAATCATCTTCGGTACAGTCCAAGGAGATTTGTTCTTATATATTTCTTTCAAGTGTGATTACAAAGTCAATTCTTGATGGTTACAATGTTTTTCTCTTAATTTTTCCATCTCCCTTGATCTTAGGGGTTTCTTACATTATATATCTCTCTTTCAATGATCTTGACCCTCCAGTTGTTGACCATCTAGGGCACTACTTGAGTGTTTGTCCCATCGAACACCCCCTTTGACCCTCTGTGAGTTGGGGTAACCAAGGCAGCACTGTTCAGGGGTCTTCTCCACATAAATGTGGCCAGAAAGTTAGCTGCAAAGCATTCAATGCGATGGCAGTAGTTTTTCCTTAGATATTTCTGAGCTTCCATCCCTCCTATACGTTCATAACGCTCATCCCCATCAGTGGAATTTCCTGGAGGGTCACCTTGAATGATGGGATATACATTTGATCTGTGCTTTATTTATCCAAGGAGATGCTTCTCCTCGAACCACCTTCCCCTACTTTTCCACTTGCAACCTACTTATGGGACTCTAAGCTTAACACCTCTACTACTATTTATTCATTCTCGGACCAACCAACATCCTTGGCCAAGGCCCAACACATAACTTTGGGCACTTATCCCTACAATAGCCCTTCAAAACTCTGGTTTTTTTTTCTTCTATCTGAAGAGAAAAAGTGGGGTTTTGATTTTTAAGAGTTTAAGACCATTTATTAATTTGATTTGCACACATGAGAACACCGTTTCATGCGCTTCATAACTATTCCTGAGGCTTCGAAGCCCGCGTTGCGTCATTAGTTGCTCTAGGGGACGCTTTATTCTCCACATCCTACGATGAGATGTAGATCTAACGGTAGGCGTTTTTTCCTTGAATTTTGAGTGGGATAACTCCCACTTAATTCCACCCTCTATATAAAGTGCCTGGAGGGTTTATTTTCTCTTTACTTTACAAATCTTCGAGCTCTCAAGAAATTCATAACTCCCAAACCTTCAAAGCTTCCCAAATTTCTAAAGTATCCAAGTCTTTTTTTTGAAAAATTCAATACTTTAAGAAGTACTAGAAGCAACTAACATACTCATCCTCGTAAGTTTCCTCTCTTCTAGGTTATTTTCTTCTCGACTAATCTCCTCGGCCTTCTATTATTTGTTTCTTTCCTTTGAAAATTTCTTTCGCGTCCCTTTAGTTCGCCTAAATGGGTAGGTTTAAGCACCTTGTAGATTCTCCGGCTGGTATGGAGGATTTCAGCGCTAAGTATCACATTTTGCAGGTAGTAACCTTACGGTATTGTGCTCTCCCTACGATATTGTGCTCCAGACCAAATAGTCACAGATAAGAAGGAAGGGGAAGTTGTTATTCCTATGATCGCTTTCATAGAAGGAGGAATGACACTTCCCATGGGTAGGGTGACCTGGGACTACCTAATCAACCACAGGTTAAGTCCACACCAAAGCGCCTCTAACCTATTTAGGTTTTGGGTAGCGTAGATGCTCTCAACGAGCAGATGAGTTTGGGACTCTCGTGGCATGATGTCATTCACATGTATGAGTGCCAAAAACTTTCCGACACGGGATATTACCTCAAGTGCCGGTCCACCACCGTTAGATTGGTATCGTATCTTCCTAAGTCCAACAAAGGCATGAAGGATGACTATCTGATCGCCTCCAGGGAATGGCACAACAATCTTCATTGCCCAACTCGGGAGAGAAAATCAGGTGGGGTACCCTAGGATTAGGTCCCTTGGCAAGGGATTTAGCCCTTTTAATTTTACCACCTTTCCCCTTTAACAATCTATCTTCGTTTGATAACGAGTTTTGTTGGTCTAACCATGATTTCTTTCTCGAATGTTTTTGCAGATAAAAGGCATGTCGCTCCAAGACTCAGCTTGGTTAACGTTCAGGGTCTCAACACAGTACTGAGGTCGGAAATATTTATAAGCGAAGACAAGCAACTGCGAGCCGTGCACTTAATACTCAATTATGAGCCTCTGTCAAACATATTCCAGGATGCGGGCCAGTCATTAAGAGCCGGAGACCCTAGACTCCGCAGAATAGACGTTTCTATTCTCGGATTTCTTGCTCATGAAGATATCATGCCGACTGGGATTCCTCTTGTCCCCATTCTTCCTACAGCAGTGGCTTCGAGAGAAGAAACCGCCTCCTAGCGCTTATTCTTTGAGGAGGAAATAGACAAGTTTCACCTCGAGGAAGAAGAGGATTAGGGGGCCCAAATAATTCCCATATCAGACGTCGAAGACGAACCTGACAAGTTTTTAGGTGTTTACGCCCTAATTCTCGTCGTAGTCCGTTCGGATAACTCATTCGAGGGAGAGGAGGATGAAATGGCTTTGAATTAGAGGAAGGGTTTGAGGGACATTATGGCTGGGAAGAACAAGGGGTCCACATCGAAGGAAGTTCCCAAGTCCCAAATTCCTCCCAGTCTCCCCCCTCCTCCCCCTCCTCCCACAACTGACCTCGGCCTGCTCCCTATTCCCAATCTCAAGAAGAAGAGAAAAGATCAGGAGCTAGAGGAAGGGGAGGTGGTGCCTCAGAAGGGGGCTAAACAGCAGAAAACTGATAAGGACCCCAAGGATAGAAAGGCCACCTCCGCGAATAGTAAGGAGGAGCCCAATGGGGCCGAGGTGCGCATTCCGCAGCACATACGGTCTCCTTGGCTAGAGGTAGATGGCCCTACCATTCCTTGGAACTCCTCCATCAGGGGGTTCCAGAGAGGGCATTCTGCCCACATTGCTGAGGCCTTGGAGCAGCCCCTTCTCCTGCCCAAGGACATAGATGCTTTGAGGCGTGTGAGGCAGCCGGACCTCTTCTTATCCCTAAAAAGGGACCTTGCCATGGTAAGTTTACAACCACATCTTTTAATTAAGTATTAATATGTATTCCCTCCTGTTTACATGGGGTTGCCTTATTATCTTTGTGTAGATTACCTAGAAGGTCTTTGTGGCTCAAGAATGGGTCAAGGAGGCCCGTAATGATGTTAAGAACGAGGCCCACCTCCACGTCAAGGCTGAAAAGTCCTTGAGGGCCACGAAGCAAAAGTGCAAGGAGTTGGCCTCCAAATTGATTGTAGAGGAGAGGAAAAGGAGGAGTGCTGAGGCCGGACTAAAGAACGCCCAGGTCTAAGTTGAAGACCAATGCAAGCTACTCTATCAGATTGAGATAGAGTTAGCCACCCAAAGGCAGCTGGTCCTGGAGTTGAAGTCAGACTTACAAAAGGCCAAGGAAGCCCAAGCAAAGAAGGAAGTGGCAGAGGCATCAAAGCAAGCGTCCTACCTCCTCGGTATAAAGGAAACTGAGATTAGGCTAGCCGATGAATTGGTCGAGGTATGTAGGGATTACTGCAAGGTAACATGGGAGGAAGCCCTCAACCTTACAGGAGTCCTTACGAATTCAAAGTGCTAAAAAAATTAGAACCATTGATATTGGGTGTACTATAAAGTGATGTGTTAAAATAGATAAAGTGAGTTTTTGAGATGCTAAAAGTTAGAAAATTTTAGCTTCACCATTGTGAGTGCTCATAGTTGGTCAAAGAGTGGTTAAAGCTCTTAAAAACTAAAAAAACTATTTTTAGCAACTCATTCCACAAAAAACATACTACAACTATGGTGTTATTTTTAA
The DNA here is from genome assembly GCA_036321655.1 of Quercus alba. Lineage (NCBI taxonomy): Eukaryota > Viridiplantae > Streptophyta > Magnoliopsida > Fagales > Fagaceae > Quercus > Quercus alba. The sequence continues at coordinate 8,446 of JAYJMT010000144.1, forward strand.
CAAATTTGGCAAATGAGCTACAGTAAACTACCATCTATGGCAGTCTACTATAGCTCAAAACTTATAAAAAATAATAATTTTATATTCCTTTGGTCTTTTGTTCAATTAAAATAACCTCTCTCTCTCTCTCTCTCTCTCTCTCTCTCTCTCTCTCTCTCTCTCTCTCTGGTTTGTTGCTCGTTCCTCTCTCTCTCTCTCTCACTAGTTTCTCATGGGTTTCGATTTGGGTCGTGGGTTACGGTGGTAATGTGGTGGTGAATGATGTGTTTGGGTTGTGGGTCATAGCGATGGCTAAGATTTGGTGGCGGATCAGATTTGGTGGTGGCTGAGATTTTGTGATGGTGGTGGAAGAGGAAGGTGGCAGGGTTTTGTGATTGTGATAATGGTTGTTTTGTGATTTGGAAGAGGAAGGTGGTGATTGGGTTGTAGTTTTGTTTTGTTTTATTTTTTTGGGGTCGGTTGTGGTTGCCACTATGGTAAAGTAGCAATGGAGGTGGTTATGGCTGATTGCTATTGATTTTTGTGGAGGTTGTTTTTTTATTTTATTGTTTTAATGAGTTGTTTATATTATTTTAAATGAAGTGATTAAAAAAAAAAATTTGATATAGGTTGTATTATAAAGGAAGATGTTAAAATAAGTTAGGAAATTTTTTTTGTTACTTTCGAGGTGAATGCTCTTTGCATCTAAATGTTCTCATTCTGTTTCTCAAAAAAAAATGTTCTCATTCTCAACGACAATGTCGTATATACACATACGACTTGTAGCATAATACCAAAACGTGCAAGTGCTTGTGGATAAATCCATAAAGTCAAGCCCCCCTTATCCTCTTCTGTTGAGGCAAAAACACAACCACCACCTTCCTTTTCAAAATATTTACACAAAACCCACATCAGGGAACCAAGCATTCAGCATTCTCGTAAATAAACTCCAATTGAAGCCCCATTTCACCACCCCTAAACGCACAAAAAAGAAAAAAAAACACAACTCTCTCACAGACACTGTAAAACAAACCCAACCTCACATCATCATCATCATCAGTATCACCATGGCGAGTCCTTCCCTCTTAGGCTCCGCGACGTCGTCGTTTCACGGCCAATCCCCACTTTTCAAATCCCCAATGTCAGTACGGGCGGTCCCTAGAAATGGGGTGGTGTTGACGACGGTGAAGGCGGCGGCGGGGGCTGCTGTGCTGGTGGAGAAGTCGGAGGCGGAGAAGCCCAGTCGTCTCAAGGCCACTTACATCGAAAAAATCATTCCCAAGCTCAAGGAAGAGTTCTCCTACCAGAATATCCTCCAGGTAACCCCATTTCTTTTATTAACTTTCTCTATCAAATTCATTGTTTGAATTTCTATTGGGGTTTGAGTTTGGGGCTGAAGAGTGTTATGCTATAATATATGGTTTTAAAAAAAAAAAAATTGGAGAATGGTCTTTTGGTGGTTAATGGTAGTTAAAAAAGTGACCGTATAAGAACCATAAAAAATTGCAAAATGAACTGTTGTGAAAAATGTTGTGCATGTAGTAGCATTACTATATTCATTTGCGCAAACTCAAGAAAGAGGAATTAAATAATTCAACTACATTGGAGTTTAGCACCACTGCTTGGAGTAGATGAGCTCATATATATATATATATATTTATATATATTCAGTTTTTTGGGGGGTCAGAGTTGCTTGTTTTCTTGGTGGCCAAGGTACAATTTCCATTGAAAAATAAAGGGGGGATTAGTACTTTGGTTGCCTTTTTATTTTAAGTTTGGGTTATGATTCATCTTTTTGGGTTCAGAATAAAGTATTTTTTCTTGTTCAAATTTGCAATGTAGGTTCCGAAGATTGAGAAGATTGTGGTGAATTGCGGTATTGGGGATGCTCAACAGAACTCAAAGGGTTTGGAAGCGGCAATGAGTGATCTGGCACTCATAACAGGGCAGAGGCCAATAAAGACACGGGCAAAAAATGCTATAGCCACGTTCAAGATCAGGGAAGGACAAACACTTGGGATTGCTGTCACACTCAGGGGAAGTGTAAGCATGTTTTGTTCTCTCAATTGCAGTTTTATTTATTTATTTATTTATTATTTGAGCTGCCTTTAGAGTTAGTTTTAATGATTCCTTCAATTTAGAATTTATGGATTTATTAGTTATCACTAATCAAAAAAATAATTTCGGGATTTTATTGCTTGCAATGCTTAATAGCTAGAATTAAAGATTTAAGGCTGTTATTTTGAAATATTTGTGCTTCCTGGTGTTGGCAGTTGTAATTGGTAGTAGGCTAGTAGCAGTAGTAACTTGGGGATGAGATGCCATTGATATGAGTAAATAGTAAATTATCACTTTTGAAGTAAATAGTCTAAATAGTTTGGCTAAAAGAAGCAAGTTTTTCCCCTTTGGCATTTGGAAAAGTATTTACAGATTCTTGGAACAATAGAATTTTTGGCTGTCTCTCTTTGCTAAATTACAAACTACACCCTCTAAGTTTGGTCTGTTTTCATTTTCATCTCTACCGTGAATAAAAATAGAAGATCGTACTCTTCCCATGAGTACATATTTCATAGTAGCCTCATAGTGTTTTTTTTTTTTTCGATGTTAGTAATTTGTTTGAATGGTGGTGGTGGTGGTGTTTGCAATGTCATTTGGAGCTTGAGGGCTTCTCAATCTCAACCCCCATACCCATAAATCAAACCACCGAGCTGTTCTCAACAACTCAACCAGCACTTATGGCCAACGTTGCCTCTCTAAGCCAATCGGCCACACAATAAACCCTTAATCACCACCACTGTTGCGGTGTTGCGAAGGACGCATTCCAATGTGAATTAACCAAACCCAGACCAAACTTACTACCTAACCAATTCACCATCGCCCAAGCTAGATTGTATATCACTACCCACCTATGTTGCCCAATCCAACCCAAACCAAGTGCTGCCATTCATATTCACTGTTGTTCGAAGCCACCCACAAATCCAATCCCAAGCTTTCGATTCAACTCTTCATTGCCGCACTACCTTGAAGCAATGGAAATAGAGAATGAGAGGAAGTTATGGCAAAGAGACAGGATGAGAGGAAATGTTTTTTTTTTTATTGGAAACTAAGAGTTAGCACAATTGCGTTGTTTTGGTGAACTCCACAAATTAGATGGAGGTGGACAAAAGCGCTACACTGGAAACAGGATGGAAGTTGAGGGCCTCAATTGAAATTATAAAGTCAAAAATGAAAACAAGCCAAACTTGGACAGTGCAATTTATAATTTAGCCTTCTTTGGGGGTTGTTTCTTGCTAAAAGCGTACTGTTGACTTGTGTTATTGGAATTTTTGTTCAAATTCTGGGTATTCATTTCTTCTCATCGTTTCTTTTGAATGTGTAAGATCATGTTATGAATGCTGAAATCAAAGCTCCTGTAATCATCAATTATCTACTTAAATTTGACTCAAGTATACAACAAAGAAAAATTTACTGAGACAATGGTTATGCTCATCAATTTGACTTAAATTGCTAGAAATTGATGTTCGTTATAGTTTGATTGTCTTTAAGATAGTCTGTATGTGCTTGTTTTCTGGTTCACATGTTTGTGTTACATGTAATGGGATTGCTTGTCACAAATCATTCTATTTTTGTAAAATATCAATTATTATGCCTGCTATAATTTACTTACCATCAACTACTAAGTGGTGCATCTTTGTGCCGCAGGATTCCAAAATGTAATTTATAAGTTCCCCATGGTCCAAACTAATTGAATCTTGTGATGTGGATGTTATTTGATTTTGACAGATGATGTACTCATTCCTGGATCGGCTAATTAACTTGGCTTTTCCTAGGACAAGGGATTTTCAAGGTGTAAACCCAAACAGCTTTGATGGGCATGGGAATTATAGCATTGGGATTCGTGAACAGAGCGTATTCCCGGAGATCAGGTATGATGCTCTTGGTAAGCCGAGGGGAATGGATGTTTGTATTGCAACCACAGCTAAAACCGATCAAGAAGCCCAAAGACTTTTAGCTCTCATGGGCATGCCATTTCGAGAGGGTGGTGGTTCAGAAATGGTGCGCAAAAAGAAGCTCAAGGCTCACCATTTTGGTTCAAAATCAAGGGGCAGATCACGGAGATAAATGTTATTTTTTGATTTAAATCTTGTACCATTTTGCTATTCTGTAGCATGTTTGCAAATTATGTCCATAACGATTATGTTAAATGGAGACAATTTGGACGTGTAAATCGTATTGTTCTTGACTTGTTACCCCTTCACTGTGCATTATTCTGGCTTATCCATTGTCTTTCTTTTTATAATGAATATACTTCTTAACCCCAAGGGTTAGTACAATCAATATCTTATGAAGTAAATGTCAATAGTTCGAATATCTCATTTTTCCTCTTTTCTATATAAAAACTTTTTTAAAAAGTAGAAAAAGAAATACTTCTATATAAGAATCGTTTTCTGTTCCTTCTCAAAAAAGAATCGTTTTCTATTATGTTTAAAAAAAAATTATTAAAAAAAAAAAAAAAAAAAAACAGAATCGTTTTCTGTTTATTTATTTATTTATTTATTTTTATCACATTATTTAGAACTTTTGAATGGTTTTCAAGGAAAATTGATTTGTCTGTTGTTTAAGAAAGTTCAGCATCATACTTCTCGCTACATTCCATTGATCTCAAAATGGAAAGTGGGTGGTCCTTACCTTTGCTTGTTAGAGCATCCACAGCAGTGGATCTATTTTAACTTTCAACACAATAAAATAATATAAACATTATAATAAAATAATATAACCGCTACAATAAAATAATATATCCCACTATCCAAAATAATATATCTAAAATTTTTTATTATTCATTTCTCTATTTGTTCTTCTCTTTCACTTTGGACTCTTCTTCTCTTTCGTCTGAAGCAAACCCACAGCATAGCCCACCTCCACAATCCCAAACCCACAACCACACCTCCATAATCCCAGCCCCACCTCCACAAACCCACGCTATGACCACCACGAATCCACAACGACCGTCGCCCCACCACAAACCACAAAAACCCACCGGAGCACAACCATGAAACAATCAAACCCCGTCAATCTGATCTCACAATCAAACCCAGTCAACAGAGGAGTGAGAGACGAGAGAGAGAGAGAGCGTGATAGTGAGAGAGGAGCGACGGTGAGTGATTTGGGGCCTTGGGACGGCTGGGTCGAGAGGATGAGAGCTTGATGATGGGTGATTTGGGAGAGGAGGAGTGATTTGGGAGAGGAGGAGTGGCACGGACTGAGAGTGATTTGGGAGAATGAATGAGAGCTGAGTGATTTGGGAGAGAGACAGAGGCACGGAGTGAGAGAGAGAAAGAAATGATTTTTTAATCGGTGGGATGAATAAAATATATATATATATATATATATTTTTTTTTTTTTGCTTTCATGAACAGTGCACATCTAAAAATAGATGTGCACTGTAGCAGTGGAGTTAAAATTTTTAGATTTAGCTCTACTGCTGCAGCAAGGTTTTTATGTTTATAAAGCTAAATTTTAGCATTATACCTATACAGTACCACTGCTGTGAATGCTCTTATGTAGGCCTCATACCTAGTGAAATGGATAAATTTATTTGGGTAAAATATTATCATTTTAAGTCCAACTTTCATAAAAGTTTGTTTTTCGTTTATAAACTTTGCAAAATGTTCAATTTTCATCTTTCCGTTTATGTCTACATAGCCTAACAAAGTGATGATATGTTATCTGACTTGGACTAAACCATTTTATTTAAAAATTTATGGACACATGGGTGATTCGTTGATTAAATATTTTACCCCTCACAATGATTCGTCCCTCCTTTGTTCTCACAGCCAACTACACCTTTGCTTCTCTCAGGTGAGATCTCGACGCTGGCAACAAAAGCAAGATAAAATTGTAGTTTGGGACTCAAAACTTTGGCTTGATTTGGAGCTATATGTGCGGCAATACTTGTAAAACTTAATGGGTTTGTATTTTGTAGTTGAAGTGGTGGCCCCGGAGATTAAAATGAAATGAATTAAAATTAAAATGAAGCTATAAGTTCTCTCTCTAAGCTTTGGAATTGTCAATCTTCCAGAAGATGAGCTTCTCGCTTCTTTGTCAAAAATCCTTTCCATTGGTTCTCTTATCTGGTTTTTAATTGGAATTTCTACAATTCTAATCACGCTTTTTTGGTGCTTCAACAATCTTTGGGACAAACATTTCATCTCCTCAACGCAGGCGAACGAAATGATTAGGGTCACCGTTTTGGACTAGCTGATTTTGGTCATTGAGGGGCTCGCTGGTTAAAGTGTGACTGGGATGGGTTGGGGCCATGGGGGCCTTGGAGTTTTCACGTTCAATGTTTATTAGGATTTTCAATTGGGTTCTGTGAGCTTGGAGAAAGTATATGTTAAGGCCATAAATGATTTTACAACATTTTTACAAAATATTGATGTAGCAAATCTTTTATTGGTTTTCATCAAGATCTACCATTAATATCACTTTTTCATTTACCAATAATCACTTACCACATCAGCAATTTTTAAAATTTTTTGTAAAATAGTTTGTATCTCTAACATTATTTGTGTTGTTTGAGTATTACCAACTCAGTATTTGAATTGGTGTTTCCAAACCAAAAAAAAAAAAAAAATGACATGTGTCTTACAAAGTAGCACATCAGCTTAGATTAACTCCAAATAAAAAGTCGAAATTGCCCCTAAAAATTTTAAAAGCCCCCCCACTTGCCTCTTTCTCCCATTTTAATAATTTTAGGCAAGTTTTCTGCATTTACGTTGAGGTTTGAAATGAATCTCACATTATTTGGAAGTCGTTCTAAACCCCTATTTTCATACTCCAAGTAGCCTTACATGGTATATTTTTAAAACACACAGAAATCCCATGAGAAAACACTAAGATCCTCTAGAAATAGTGAATTAAAGAGAGAGTGTTTTACAAAACATCCTCAAGTCAACTTTCTTTTGATTAGGGCATTTTCTAGCCTTGATCTTTAAGTTTAAGGTTACTAATCACTCTTTATTGAATTGTGAATAGATTTGACTAAGAGGAACGGTAAAAAATCAAGCTTGAAGAGCTTTTGTTTGAGGTATCTAGTCTAAATTTTTCTTTTCCTTTTCTTTTCTTTTCTATGCTTTAATATTTCTGTTTGCTTTATTTTCTTGTTGTTATATGTTTTAATATGTTTATCTAGTTTAGGTTTATATAGTCGTATGTTTTAAAAGCATGTTAGGTTATTAGAATTCTCGTTTTGAAGTTTTGTTTTGTCTAATGTGTTTCTGGGCAAAAACCCACGTGTGCATAATCTTGCTTGTGCACGCAGGCTTGATTATGCACATGCAGGGTTGTTCATGTGTACGCATGAACTAGCCCAAAAACCCTAATTTTATTTTATCTATTTTTTTGCTTCTGCTTTTACAAGTATGCTTTTGTATAGTCTATTTTCCGTATTTTTATGCTTTCAAAGCTTCTGTTTCACATGTTTAATTATTGGTTTGTCTCTCATATGTTAGAATTAGGGTTTATCTTATGTTGTTTTATTTTGATGCCATAAATATGCATTCACATGCTCATACATAATGCCATAGGTACTGAGTTGCTGCAAGGTAAGTGAGGTAAGTCATACATTAGTATGAATATGCATTTTTGTGTTGTTTGATGCTTGATTTCATGCTTAAGAGATTGAAATATATGTTATGACCTATGTTGGATTGTCATGCCCTTTTGCTGCCTTGTTTGATGATGATATGTTATTTTCATGATTAGATGAATGCTAGGATTATGTGAGATGCCATGCTAGATGAATGCTAGGGTTGTGATGTGATGATGTGCCACGATTAGATGAATGTTAGGTTATTTGATATGCATGATTAGATGTATGTTAGGCTTTAGTTGATTGCCATGATAGATGTATGGTTAGGGATGCTTGATGCCATGTTGATTGTTAGATGTAAGCTAGTGTGTGTGTGAGTTAGATACAAGTATTGAGTATGCCTTTAATAGAGTTAAGACATAAGACACAATGAGGGGAAACCAACCTTAGGGTTGGGCGGTTTTGGGTGCCTAACACCTTTCCAAGATCGTACCTTAACTCCGAACTCATATCCCTGGGAGTAAGATCAAAAAGTCCTTCCTCGAGAGGACGTTATATATATAATTCCTAGGCCATTGCAAAAACTAGGTGGCGACTCCCCCCTTGTGTCCACATGCGTCATATCAATTTTCCTAATGTGTAATTATAGTATCTTATGGCAATGGAGGGCGTAGGATTTCCAGCTTGAGCATTGTAGCTACTGTGATGTGTTGAAGAGCCTAAGCTGTGTGCTGCTATTATGATAAATTGAATAACTGTTTTGATAAGAGCAAGTGATGGAAGTTATACAACCTATAAGATAAGTTAAGATCACAAAAGCGCTGCAACTAATGTCGTGTATTCTATAATAAGTGCAAATTCTAACTAAGCATGTGAGAGATTAGAGTTAGTTAGAATAATGTTAGTAGTTTCAAGCAATTAGTTACTTGTTAGTAATGAAATGTATAAAAGGTCTTGTACTATAAATCGAAGATATTAATGAAATAAGTCCAATTTAAGGCCAAAATGGCCAACTGGCCCTAAAATCGTAAGTATATAGTTAGTAGGCTCTGTTTATAAACATAATAAGTTTCTAGCATCTCGAGCCTTAAAGGCTCGATTTTGGGCTCAAAATCGAGCCTTTCAAGCTCGGTTTTCTATTGTGATCTAGCCAAATCCCACGGGGCATGTTGACGTGGAAATCGAGTCTTAGAGACTCGATTTCCACGTGGACATGCAACACATTGATCTCGCATTAACACATTGATCTCGAGTCTCAGAGACTCGGTTTGCTCAAAGTGAAACCGAGTCTCAGAAACTCGATTTTTGAATGCAGTAGCTCCCTTCGTGTCTGGTCATGTCTGGGTCCCACAGTTGCAGCTAGTTTTGTCTGGTCTAGAGTTTCTCGAGAGTCAGCAGAACCTTTGCAGTTTGCACATGCTCTCTCACTCATTGTAGGTTTGTTTCTCTAGTGTCATACACATTCAGCTAGCAGCCTTCCGCTCTTAGTTATTTTCGTTACACATTCAGCAGCAGCTCTCACCATCTGTCTGTCTCTCTCTTTCACTCACATACAAAACTCACCCCATTACAAATTTCAAATCAAACTCACCCCACATCCTCATGTCAGGTAAGGTTTCTCAATCTCTCTAGTTGTTAGTTACATATAATATATATATATATATATATATATATATATATATATATATATATATATATATATATTGTTAGGTTTTTTTATGGGTATGTATATCATGACTAATTTTTTTGTTTGGTTTGATATTGTTTTTTATATTTTTGATAGAATGATTTGAAGGTTTGTAATGGGGTGAGTTGTGTTTTTAGTTTTTTTTTTTTTTTTTTGTTTGAGAATAATTAATGATTTTTTTTTTTTTTAAATTTTGGAAACAAATGATAATGATTGAGTGTGTTTGTATGTGAATATGCAAATGTGGGGTTTGTAACAAGTTATATTTGCTAGTGTATATATTTGCTAGGATTTTATAAAAAGTAAAAAATATATTTAGGTATATATTTGTATTGTTAGGCTTTTATCATGACTATTTTTGCAAGTTAGTGTATATATTTGCTAGGATTTTATACAAAGTAAAAAATAGGCGAAAAACACATTTTGGTCTCTACATTTTCAGCTGATTCCCGTTTTAGTCCCTAAGTTTTTTTTTTACCGCTTTTAGTCCCTCTCCTGAAAAACGGTTCCATTTTGGTCCCTACCGTTATATCATAAACGGATATTGCTGATGTGGCAAACGGCATTGATAATCAATAATAAAATAATGTCTACAGTAACCTGACTTGCTACTGTTAGTTATTCCCACCCTTAGTAGTCACATGCCACTCACATGACGGTCCCTAACCCCCAAATTTCCTCAGCTCCTCGCTCATCAGTCACCACACGGATTGAAGTCCCTCACCAGTCACGAACTCAAAAACACCTTCAAATCAATTGCTCCTCGCTCACCACACAGCCGAAAACCATCTTCAAATCAACTGCTTTCCATGGATTCAAGCTCGATGTCATCGAGTGGAAGCTTGAGGAAAAGGGGCCCAGCCCAATGCTTCTGCTCGGAGAAACCCGTTGTGGTCGTTTCGTGGACATCTGACAACCCTGGAAGAAGGTTCTACGGTTGTCCAAATTACTGGGTAAGGTATTATCTCTCTTTGTAATGTTTTTAAATTTCTGGGTTTTTAACTTTGGAAGCACTTCAGGTTCCCTTTAGCCTTTCTGTTTTCCTTCTTCATTTTCATTTCAATCTTGCAATCCCCTTTAGTCTAAGTCTAACCCCTCTCTCTTTCATTTACAGACCTTTTATTTCTCTTAGTTTTCACTATTGTCTCGCTAAGACCGTCATTTTGATCTTAAACCAACACAGCTTCATAATATTTGACAACCAAATTTTTTTTGCTAATTCGTAGAGAAAACCCAAGTTGGTTTTCTTGTCTTGGGAACCCAGAATTTGTTTTCTTAAATAAATAAAAATTTTAAAAAATTTAAGTAAAAAAAAAAAAAAAAAACTCAGCTTGTTGCTGACAATATAAATTGTGCTAATACAAGAACATTGTGCTAATACTATTTTAGTTTCTGGTAAGGTAGCATTTGCTAATACTATTTGTTATTGTTTTTCATGATTCTGGTTGTTCATTTAACATCATTTATTTGGCCCTTGGGTGTCAGGTTGGACGCAAGTGTAAATTTTTTCAGTGGCTTGATGATGAAATCTGCGAGCGTGGCAAGGTGCTGATTCCGGAGCAGAGGCAACGAATTTTGACCCTTGAAGCTGCCATTGTAGGCTACAGGAAGAGAGAGAAGAGGCTGCTCATTTGCCTGGGGCTGTCTCTGGTGATAAGTGGGATGCTACTTTGTTTGATACTTCTTCTGGTTGGCTAAATAGGTGGGGGGGGGGAAATGGGTCATTAGGTGGATAGGTATTAGTGGAAAAAGGCCTGAATTTTGTTGTATGTATTAGTGGCAAAAGGCCTGAATTTTGGTGTATGTATTAGTGGAAAAATGCCATAATTTGTGTTGGAATTTGTTGGCATGTAGTAGTGGGAAAAGGCCTGATTTTTTGGTGTAATTCTCTTTGCAATCCAAGACTTTAGCAATGGAATATGGTCTTTTTAATTAATCTATGATTTGTGTACCAATTTATTACATTGTTGTTAAGTGTTTTTGCCAAAGCAGTTTGTGATATTAACTGTGCAATTTGAGAAAGCATCCTGTTTTAGACAGCAATTTGACACAACAATTTGACACTGCAATTTTGAATGGAAACAGCAATTTGACACAGCAATTTGATACTGCAATTTGACAGCAATTTAGAGAGCAACTGGTTGCAAAATAAAAGAGGCAGCTCTTTATGTATTAAAGGAGCTGGCTGTAAAATATTTAGCATCACTTAAAATGAAGGGGCTGACTGTAACATATTTAGCACACCAGCAGCCTGCATAATTTACCAAACCTGTATAATATACATTTATTCATACATCATTACATCATTACACATTAATTCATACATCATACATCATTACACATTAAACTGGCTACTGCCCAGCACATTAAACTCCAATGCTCACCAAACCTGCATAATCACCAAACTGCCTAGCAAAGCTAAAAACCAGCAAATTTGAGTTTTAAGCCTTTTAAAAACCAAAGCTAAAAACCAGCAAATCTGAATAATGGAAGCTGAATCATCATAACAATGGGAGAATAATTACAAAATATTTAACACCAATGATAGTTTTTGGTGTACCACAATAATTACAAAATATGGGACAAAGTCTACCAAGCACATTCATACAAAAAAGGATTTGGTCAGCCCATAAACATATGCCAATTGTTCTAGTAGTTACATAAACATATGAAGAGTACTTCAACATATAGCACAAAAAAAAAAAAAAGGTCTTGCTTTAGTTTGCTATCTTTTAGCAGATCTCATTGCTGCCATATATCTTGCTGCATTCCCAGTTGCATTCAAGGTTTCAGTAGTGACTGCACTTCTCTTCCTCTGTCTTTTTGGTCTTGGATTGGACTGGTTATTAGTGGGGGGTGGAGGTGCACTTGTGGTCACATTATCATTAGAGCTTGGTTGTGTCCTATGTACTGTTGGCTGAGCATCCTTGGCTGCCTGCAAGCACAAGCACAATAACAATTAATAGTTTGCCAACTGAAAAACAAAACAATGAGGATATCTAAGTCAAAGTGTATATTTACCCTCCTAGTGGTCCTAATGGCTTGGGATGCACTCCCAGGCAAGGAGGAGTTCCCTCCTACTTCTCTCTTGCAGCTCCTCTTGTTGTGTCCTAATTTCCCACATAACTTGCATTGTTTTGAGATGCTTAGGCCTCTATTTTTTCTGTGACTTCTAGGTTCATCAGGCTCCAGTGCCCTCTTCTTCTTAGGCCTGCCAGGAGGTCTCCTCTTGATAAGGGGTTGCACAGGTGGCAGTCCACTAGGTCCCCACATATTCTGGCCATTGATGGGCTCTATAATGGGTTCATAGCAATCAATGTAGGCAGTCCTTTTGTAGCAAGTATTGACATACTTTTCAGCATCTTCTCTGTTGAAAAATATACAAGAAATGGCATGGCAACATGGTATGCCAACTATGTCCCACTTCCTACAGCTGCATTTCTTCTCTTCCAAGTCCACAATGTAACTCTCAAGCCCATTCTTCACTTCAAACTTCATACGACCAGCCCAACATGCTATCCACTTGCTGCATGCCAACTTCTCCTTGTACAGCCTCTTCCTTATCTTAGGACACAACTCAGATTCCACATTCATAATCATTTCTCTGTTTACTTGAAATCTAGTCATCAGATATAGCCTAATACACTCAAGCTGCAAGCACATAGAGAGAAAGAGAGAATTAATCATTCATGAATTACATAGGTCTATGGATCATAATGCACATGAAAGGGAGAATTATGCATACCATGGTGATTATAGGTTTGCTCCTGAACTTAACTATCGTGCTGTTGAAGCTTTCACACATGTTGTTCAAGACTGTGTCATTCTGGCCATCACTTTTGAACATGTGCCTAGCCCAGATAGTTGTTGACTGAGATTGCAGCCATTTGAATGCATCTTCATCCACCTCCTTTAGCTCATTCATTGCCCTCTCAAATGCTTGCCGATAGGTAGCCTTGGCTGCTTTCCAAAAAAGGTCTCTAATAAGGACACTAGGATGATTTTTCCTCAAATTTTGGTAAAAATGTCTGCAGCAGATCCTGTGCTCGTACTGTGGCCAATTGTCAACAAAGGTGTTCACCAACCCCTGCAAAGCACAATCATTTAATTCAGCAAGCAATGAAACTACCATTAACTACAATTAATTCAACAAGCAATAAAGCTACCATCATACCTTCTGCTGGTCAGATATGAACACCCATATCTTGTCATCTCCTATGTCAGCAAGCAATAAATTAAGAAACCAGGTCCAAGTGTCCTTTGTTTCAGCCTCTACTACTGCATATGCGAATAGGAAGTATTCATCATTGGGATCTCTGCCAACAGCACACATCAGCTGACCACTAGTCTTGGTCTTCAGATGGCATGCATCTAGACCAATGATTGGCCTGCACCCTGCCAAGAAGCCCTTCTTGCAACCTTCAAGGCAGATGTAGATCCTTTCAAAATATGGCAGCCCAGTTGTCAATCCATGCACAGCTGCCAAATCTCCATCATCATAAGTATGCACCTTCATCAATATTGTGCTCCCAGGACTGCACCTTCTCAACTCATCACAGTACTCCCATAGTTGGTTGAACTGTGCAGTGTGGGTCCCATCAACAGCATCTTGAGCTTTCTCTTTAGCCCTACTTGCCTTGCTTGCACTTATATTAACCACATACTTCTCATGCACAGCATCCTGAATATCCTTAAGCTTTATGCCAGGCTGTCTCCTAACCCTCTTCACTAACTTCTTCCCAATGTATGATGCTGTGCACCTTGGATTTCTATAGCTTCTGCTGCATGTGTGTTCCATGTTCAGTGTTTTCAATCTAAAACTCTTCTCCCTTGGCACCTTTGCAAGGTAGGCAACAAACTTGCACCCTGGCTGGCATCGGGCTCTCACTCTCACCAAGTCATTTTTCACAAATTTTATACCCCACCCACCATGGATTGCATAATCAGTTATAGCATCTTTAAATTGTTTAGCTGAGATGAACAACATATCCTTTTCAAACCTAAGGTTCTCAGCTTTGGCTACTGGCCTAAAGATTGGGTATTTGCTGCTCTTAATAGAATTGTCAACCTCAGCAACAGGGATGTCATCATCACTTGAATCATCACCACCTTCACTGCTTGATGATGATTCATCAAGGCTAAGCAACTCCTCATTCTTATAGTCAGAATTCATGACACCACCACCCATTTGTCCTGCTTCAACCTCAGCATCTTCAGCTTGATTGTCCCAACTATCAGGACTATCTTCACCAATATTCATTGGTTGCACTTCTGGCTCTTCTTCTAAGTTACTCCTCTCATCCTCAGTACCCTCACTGCTCTCACTGCCCTCACTACCCTCACTACTCTCCTCAACTTGGTCATCAACAACTAGTGCTTTGCCAGCCCTCCTAGCACAAACTTGCTCATCATCTACCTTATGTGGCTCACCATGGTCAACATTAACAAATTCAGCATTATCATGGCCTCCAAATTGTGAAAAATCAGGTCTGTACTCTTCATTATCATACTCACCTATACCTACACCTACACCTACACCTTCTACTTCACTACCAGGTACTCCAGTAGCTAAGGGATCAAAATCCTCCATTGGTAACTCAACTGGTTCATGCACTGGATGCTCCACAAAGACATGAATCTCCCCATATCCCTTCACCAAGTCAGTCATGAACATAGCAACATCATCATCAACCACCTGATGGAAATTTGACCACTCTGGGTTCACATCAGGCATTTTATACCATAACTTATCTATTTCAGAGTAGCTAAAATCCCTACATATACTCTCAATCTCTACTTTTGACCACCTATCTGGGTCACAATTATCCACTATATCAACTGTCCCTCCCACATATACTTGAGGGTTCCACATGAAATGCCCACCATGGTGGAAATGCCCACCATGGTGGACATGCAGAGTAAAAAGCTCATTCATCCTGCATGCAAGTCACGGGAAGAAAACAGAATGAAAATGAAAACAGATATTAATAATACTTTGTTAGGCTAATAAACAAATAAAAAAGCATATAATACCGACAAAGGGATCACATGGACCCAGCCACTTCTTAAAAAGCAAGACACAATACAGACAATCAATGCAAATACCAACACAAAGATTCCATGGTTTATCAAAGGTCAATATAGTGGTCCCTGATAAACAATAGTGACACGTAATACAGACAAACAATGCAATTGCCAACAAAAATACAGTCCGTGGTCCCTGATAAACAAAAGTAAAACAAAAAGTAAAATAAACATAGCCGCAAATAACAAAAGCAACACACAACAGCCAAACAATGCAAATCCCAACAATATTCCACTATCACGGTCAGTATAATGTCCACTACAAAAGCTATAAAGGGAGAGAGGAAGAGAGAGAGTGAGAGTGAGACACAACGAGAGAGATAGATTGAAATTCCAGAGTAATAACAAAACACAACATCTCAAAATTCCCAAATTCTCAAAACCCAACAACTGAGATTCAAACCCAGAACGATTACCCAGCACTTAAAATGGCATTCATAACATAATGAGAGGGAGAGAGAGAGAGTTGGAGAGAAATACAACCTTCGCAATCTGCTCAGCACAAACACACTGAAGCTTGCCGATTTGTGGGTTTTTTGTGCTTGCCGATTTGTGGGATTTTTGTGCTTGCCGATTTGTGGGTTTTTTGATCGGTCTTGTGATGAGCAACGGGTAAGGTAAGAGATTAGGGATTTTCAGCAAGTTCGCCGTTAGGTCTAATTGGGTGATTTGGGGTTTTGCTTGGGTTAGGGACCGTCACGTGAGTGGCACGTGACTACTAAGGGCGGGAATAACTAACAGTAGCAAGTCAGGTTACTGTAGATATTATTTTATTATTGATTATCAATGCCGTTTGCCACATCAGCAATATCCGTTTATGATGTAACGGTAGGGACCAAAATGGAACCGTTTTTCAAGAGAGGGACTAAAAGCGGTAAAAAAAAAACTTAGGGACTAAAATGGGAATCGGCTGAAAATGTAGAGACCAAAATGTGTTTTTCGCCTAAAAAATATTGTAGATATATATTTGTATTGTTAGGCTTTTATCATGACTATTTTTGCAAGTTAATGTACATATTTGCTAGGATTTTATTACAAGTAAAAAATATTGTAGATATATATTTGTATTGTTAGGCTTTTATCATGGCTATTTTTCTTGTTGTTTGGTTTGATATTTTTATTTATATTAGTTAGAGCTGAGTTGAAATTTTGTAATGGGGGTGAGTTTTGTTTTTAGTTTTTTTATTTGTTTGAGTACGAAATGATAATGATTGAGTGTGTTTGTATGTGATGTGGGGTGAGTATATGCAATTGTGGGGTGAGAAGTTGTAATTTTTGTACTTTGAGTAGATAGAAAAGGTTTTGTAATTGATGTTAAATGAAAGAGATAAAATATGTCGCTAACATATTATACTTGACTCTCTAGTAGGTTCACAACATCTGAAGAATATTGATATAAATGTATACTACGGTGGACCCCTTGACAATCCTGGGGGGATTGAGGGATTTCCATTTACAGGGCCAGGTATCCAATGCTACCCTATGATGATACGTCGTAAGTTGAAGACGTTGAATGATTTGATGTTGAAAATAATGGACGAATTGAATTTGAACTCTGCTTGGTATGACATCAAGATTATTTATCGTTACCCACAAGAAGTCCTACATGAACGGATAAATTACGGGTATATGACGATTAAAGAAGACAAACATGTGAAGATGATGTTTAATAGGATCCAGAAAATGCCCCAAGTAAATGCTGCTGAGTTGTACATAAGTTCAGAGCCGCTTGCGGAAGTTGATACTGAGATGGTGCAACAAACAACTACGTCTTTACAATTTACAACCCTTGATGATGGATGCACTGCAATGGGAGGGTATACAATGGGAGGTTATATGCTCCCATCTCAAGATCATGTTGTCAATACAGGTGAAACCCTCCATTGTCAAGAGACACATTTAGAGGAGGATGACGAAGACGAAGACTATGTCGAAGACGAAGACGAAGACGAAGACGAAGACGAAGATCATGCTGCAAATGACGGTGAAAGTATTGATGGTGTGGATGAGTACGAAGAGAGGTTTGAGCGAGGCGACTTTGAGAACGATGTGGATGACCATGAAGTCGTTCCCCATTTTGAAGAGGAAAATATGGAGTTCCATGATGAAGGTGATGCAGACGATGATATTGGCATCCAACATGATACAAATACGACCACTGGCTACAGACCTCCTGCCGACTCATTCTACGCAAATACTTGGGAAAATATGTTTGATCCTTCACCTCTATTAGAACCATTTGTTTGTACTTGGCAAGATGTGATGCATTTTTCTAAAGGGTTGACTTTTGCAAATAAATCGGCAGTGAAGCGTGCATAGATAATATACGCAGCAAATGATAATAGAAATTTTATAACCCGGAGGTCGAGCAAAACAAAATTGTGCGCTGCATGCGCTGACGACAATTGCAAGTGGTACGTTGGGGCATTCATGAAGGCTAAATTTAATGGTCTGTGGGTGGTCACGTCTTATGTGAGTCCACACACTTGTATACCCTTTGGCCTGCAAAGAGACAGTAAAATGATGGATTCTAATTTTGTTGCATCAGAAATTATGGAAAAATTGCGACAAAATCACACTGCTCGTATTGATAAGCTCTGGGAGATCATACGTACTAAGTATAATCATGAGCTTTCTTACTATAAAGTATGGGACGCAAAATAAAAGGCAATTGCTATGATATTTGGGGATTGGGAGGAGTCTTACCAAAGGTTGCGGAAGTTGTTGTTGGCATACTTGGATTAAGACTCAGGTACCCAGTACGACTATCACACCATACCTAGGCCATACGAAAGTATTGTGGTACTGCGCTATGTATATTGGGCATTCACACCATGCATTGCTGCATTCAAATATTGCAGGCTAGTGATCAGTATTGATGAGACTCATTTGTATGGTAAATACAAATGGGTGTTGATGATTGCAATGACAACTGATGCTAACCAAAAGGTTTTGCCTCTCGCCTTTGCTGTTGTGGACAAGGAGTCAGGGCCTAGTTGGGGTTGGTTTTTAGAGTGTCTCAAGACTTCCATAGAGCATGTCATACCTAAGGATGACATTTGCATTATTTCTGACCAACATAAAGGTATCAGATGCGCCATTCGAGAGTGGCCTAGAGGTGAGGACGGAAGAGAACAAGTATATCACCGATATTGCCTTCGACATGTTGCTAGCAACTTCAACACAAAATTTGAGGACCCGACTCTAAAGGCATTGGCCTTGAAAGCTGGATATGCGACTCATGAAGCGAAATTTGAGTCCATAATGCAAACCATTAAGGAGGCCGAGATTAATTTACTAAGGGGTGTAGACCCTACTGATCGCCACATCCTACGCTATATGCCATACACATATCTAATGAGTGAGGATGTTGACAAATAGACCCAGTCACAGGATGGTGGAAGACGTTACGGGGCAATGACAACCAATATCTCTGAGTGTTTTAATGGGGTACTTAAAGGTGCCCGCGGTTTGCCTATTGCTGCAATGGTTGAGTTCACTTGGTCCAAACTCGTTGCATATTTCTACGATCGACATCAAAAAATTATTTCTGATCTCTCTCAAGGTAAGGTGTGGAGTGATTATGAAATGGAGATCTATAACAAAAATGAGCAGAAAACTGCAGGACACACTTTAAGGAATTTTAATCATGAAATTGGTGTATATCAAGTGGTTACCCCGTACAACGACCATAAAGGTAGAGGGGGAAACCACAGTCATGAAGTGCACGTAATTGAGCAAACATGTGGTTGCGGAAAGTGGCAAAACTTAAAGATCCCTTGTTCACATGCAATTAAAGTTCTTAAAGGTCTGCACCTCGATGCGACCAGCTATATTGACCCATGTTACAGTTTGAACAACGCCATTCAGATATATTCACATCATTTTGTGGTGCCCAAATCAGAGTCATTGTGGAGGGATGTTCGCGGACCACGGTGGGTGCTTGACCCACAGCTGTTGCGGGCAAAGGTCGTCCTGTGAAGTCAAGATTAAAGAATGAAATGGATGGGATACGACGAGAACGGGGAAGCTGGAGGGAAGATCCGGACTTGAGGGTGATTCAACCAAGGCAACGATGTGGAGTGTGTCATTAAGAGGGGCATAACCGCAGATGCTGTCCCAATTCCCGTGGGGCTTCGACAAGTGGTAGTGCTGCAAATTAGGCAAGTGTTGTCACTGTTTTTATATAATATGCTCAGAATGTCATTTGGTTTTTGTTCTTCACATTTGGAAACTAACAACTGTATTTTTATGTTTGTCAGGCGAGCGGAGACTAGATTTTGGAATGGCATTGTACGTGGGACTTGTGGTTATGTTCGGTATGGACAAGTGCTAGGTGACTATGTAGACTATGTTGTATCAGTATGGACAAGTTGTAGGTGACTATGTAGAGTATGTTGTATCAGTATGGACAAGTGCTGGACGACTATGTAGACTATGTTGTATTGACTTAGTTGTTATTTTGTTTATTGCTAAATGTTGTTGTAATTGAACATTTGCTATCCATTGTACTCGTTACATTAGTTGCGTTGTGCAGCTTTTGCCTGTAATGCAATGATATGGCATTGGCAATGTAGCTACTACTTTGGCAACTTCAACCACAGCGGCCTTGTTTGAACCGATGATAATGCATTGAATGTTTTTGTGTGCTAAGGGCAACTATAATGCCCATGAAGAGTAACTGTTTGAATCCGATTGTTTGCATCTGATGTACTCTCTCCTTGACTGGTGATTATGCTTGTATCTACTTCTTTACTGCTGACCATGTGATGTGTTCTGGATACTATTGCAGGGGAAGGGAAAAGTAATTCTGGTTTACAGTTGCAGGACTGCAAAAAAAAAAAAAAAAAAAAAAAATTAATTTCCCAATGGAAATCGAGTTTCTAAAACTCGATTTCCATTTGGGTGGCATATTCGTAAATAAATTACAACACCAATTTACAAAAATGCCACTTAAATGGAAATCGAGTTTTAGAAACTCGATTTCCACTGGAAAATTTTTGTACTGGCATTTCCCCCTAAACAGTTTTAAACTCTCGGGTTGGCACCAAAAATCCAATTAAAAATCGAGTCTTTGAGACTTGATTTCAATTTGAGTGGCATTTTCGTAAATTATGCTGGCAGTTTATTTACGAACCTCCGAGTCACCCTTTTGAACCTCCGAGGTACTGATGCTGTGGAGGCATATCACCAAGCACTGCTTGACAACACCGTTGAAGGCGGTTACCCCAATTTACGATATGCAGAGCATGTTTCCGCATCCAATTAACGCCCACCTTCCCCCTCAAATCAATGGCATGAAGCACGGTGTCAGTGTCAACATCGGCGGAATTTCTTGGATCATCCCAAATTGACGAACGGCATCATCCGGTGTATGTATCTCTACTAGGTGGAAACATACAAGCGGCACCGTTGCCGTCCACACAGCCCTCCCTGCAACGCACCATGGCGGAAGGTCCTCAAAATTGGCTTCATACGGCTGCCACACCACCTACAGTAGCCCAAAAACAAGTACACAACACATTAGGCAACTATGTTTATATTTCAAAGTTCACCAAACATATATCTTGTTCCTAAACATGTTAACATGTTAAATAAGACATTTTCATACCTGGCTTGGCAACATTGAAGCTATTTGCTGGCGATACCTGTCCCTGAAGATGTGGGCAGGCCTGTTTTTCTTGTTTGGGACCCACGCCCACCTACAACAATCAAGAACAAAAGATCAATATTTAGAACTTTCCTACTAAGATAATGTCATGACTAAAACTATAATGTTATCACATATAACTATTAAGATAATGTTATAGATATTTACTCAATTAATAATATCACTAGAATAAGAAACAATCCTTATAAGGTAGAGACTTACTTCAGGTACAGAGGACCACGCGCTGGAGGATCATAAGCGCTCACTGGCGGGCCACGCTCAATTGCCGGGCACAAATAGGGGAACCTGGCCCATATCCAATACTGCACCAACAGTAAGCACCCACCGATTTGACTAGTGTCCTTATGGCTTGCCCTGCATAGCTCTTGGTACAACTATGCAATGCAAGCACTTCCCTAACTGTACCTTCGTGGGTTGCGAAGGTCTTCCAACTGCTGCACCCACATTAGATGCACCCTATCGCCGGATTTGTCCATGAATATTGTGTCCCCCAATAGCGCTAGGATATAGCATCGTGCGTACTTATGCAGCTCATCCTCTTCGGCATTAGGCGGCAATGGATAAGCAACTTGCTCCAAAAGCCGTTTGATGAGAATCCTTTGGCCATTAAGTTCCTTATGCTGTTCTTGAGTTATAGGTCGAAAGCCAAGGAACTCCTCGCACACAGTCTTCCAAGTTTTCTGTGTGCTCCCTGTTACAGCGTCACCATCAACAGGAAGCCCGAGAATCACCATGTGGCATGTGGAAGGTGTGAGTCTCGGGCCGCCATCGCTCCATTAAGGCTGTAATTAGGTCATGGTCAAGCTCTCTACCAGGCTGCCTCAGTAGTCCCTCCAAGCCCAATGCCTTAATGATGTCAACGACTCGATCGTCTACCATTGGCTCTCGGTTGGAGAACTCTTCAATACGGCCACGGCAAGTAAAGGCCCCTGGATCCTGCACAAAACGGATCCTTGGATTAACATATGACAAACGTCTGCATGTACATTGTATGAATTAAATGCGTGTACATTTGACATAAATATTTACTGCTGTATTGTACCTGCCCATTCCAAATAGCTTCTGACCGATGGGTGGGCTGCAACTTTAACACCGACTTGTCAATAGGGCCAGGCTGTGTATGGTCAATCCGTCCAGCATTTGCAGCAGCCATACTGCACAAGAATGATAAGCAATTAGCACGTAATAGACAGGATTCAAAAAAAAAAAAAAAAAACCAAAAACAATCTAAGAAAAATTCTCAAAAAACAACCTATATCTGGCCATTACGTTATTTTCAAAACTTACTATCCTGGTTTATAACAAAACTCTAAGTTCACTATAAAACTTACTATCTAAAGTCATATAACGTAAATGAGTCAAACTTTATTAATACTAGCTTTTTTATTTACATTTATTACAAAAGAAATTTTTTTAATAATATTTAAATACACTTTTACCACATACTAAACACCCAACACATATCTCCATTTACAAATTTAATTACAAACACCATAGGTAGATACCAAAAACTAATTTAACCCAAATCTAATACAAATACTAAAAACAAAATTTATTTTAAACCCATTAAAACCAAATCTAAGTCAAATATCTAAATCTAAAACAATCCAACCAAGTGCATTTGAAGATGCTGATTCAACATCAACTAACTGTTTTTTCTTTTGAATTCCAATGTACCTCTGCATTGGTTTTTGTGTGGTTTCCGCCAATCATGTCCCTTTTGTGAGGAATAAATATAGATCTTTGTAGATTCCGTTCAACCCCAACATTTATATATTGCACAAAGTAAATGTATCTTAGAAGCTTGATAAGAAACTATTAAAAAAATAAATTATAAATGCATGTAAACCAAAAAGTTTGATCATAATCTATGTTTTGTTTAAGCTACTTGAGGACATAAATTTTCTCAACCTCGTTAATTGTAGACACATATTCTCCATACTCTATCTATTCAATAGATGGTTAATTCAGTTTCACAACTCCTACTAAACCATACTAACAAAGAAAAAAAATTTCCTATTGAAGTCTAAACTCATATGCATTTTTTTTAATGCATAACATACATACCAACCAAAAAACTACACAAAACATATTGTTTATAAACCAAATTATTAGCTGTATGTTAATGGACAAAGAAAATGCTAATTTTGAGATTTTGCTGAGAAATTATATATGAGCACTTTTAGTTTCTATTCAAATGCAAGTTCAGTTACAAAAATGATTTCTTAATTCTTTATTATAAGTGGCTAAAGTAATATTCTACCAAAATTAAGTAGAGATATTGAAGAAAGAATCTTGTAATCTGCTAACATCTATCTAATCTTTCTTTAAAACAAAAAAGAGGGTTGAGAAGGCAAAGCATGGAACTAAGCAACTGACTGAAGAGAGTATACATCTCAACCTTCCCACTGTGGTTAGGAAACTATTACCATGTCCAAATTTCTAGTGTGTTAAGGCTTAGAAATGTTTATATGGAATTTATATATGTATTACGGAGGTTAAGAATTAAGTTTACTATTAAAATGTTTCATATTTTCAATCAAATTTTAAGAGTAGAGTTTCTTCTCTATAACAGATCTAATTCAATATTAAACGGCAAAAATAATTTTTTACAACTGAGAACGCGTGTAAAGGAATTACATATAACATAAGCAAATTGAAGATGACATGGGAAATTGTACATATTTAAGATCTATATGTAGCATCTGCCATAAAGCAATTAATTTATTCTATTGGCATCTTATATAACCCCTTAAGAGATGAAGATGACATATGAGAGATTTCCAGTTACCCTTAACAGAACAAAAAAATCATGAGAAAGCTTTAAAACAAACAATAGTAACAATTACATAGCTTTGAAAACAAAATTTGTAGATTTTACAGTGAATTATCTGCATGTAAGCCTCCTTAACAATCACCTATTCTAGAAAAACAAACCTTGATTACCCAAATACTCAAAACAACACCAAATCTAACACAAATATGCAAAACCAAACCAATTCTAAACCAAATACCTTAGTATATCAACCCAAATCTAAAATCAAACCTGAATTAAAGCCAATCCGGCCAAAATACTCAAGCCAAAAGGGATTTTAAAAAGGGACCTTTCAGAAACAGCAGACCCAAAAAAAATCAAGTTTTAAAATAAAACTTTGGTGTGGTTTTGATTATTAAAGATTTGCCTTTTGAGTGACGGAGCAAATCTTCATCTTACTCTGAATGAGAAGGAAAATTCAAAATCAAAGCAACCCAAATATGCAAAATCGATTCTAGATACCTAAAACCAATGTATGCCAAGCCAACTAACCTAAACAAAACTTCTAACCAAAATCCCTTAATCAAAACTAAATCTAATCCATCTATTTAAACTAATTAAACAAAACCATTCCTAACGAAAAAACCTAAATCATAACCAATCAACCAAAATACCCGAATCTAAATCATAAATAATGCCCAAATGATTCTAAAAGAGATTTCACTGAATATGACCTATACCCATTCTTTGACTTTATCATCCTATTCTTTCATTCTTCAATAGAATTAAAAAATTAAAGAATTGAAAAGCCTTCCTTCCACAGAGATTCACATTCCTACTAATATAGATTAAGGGAAATTCCTAATTTACTTTTTCATTCCCACTTGATTTGTATTGCTTATAACTTTGTCTACAATAATCCCCTGCTCTATTTGAATATTCGAAGTGCCTGAAAGAGATTAAGACTCACTTAAGTTCTTTAAATCTGCTCCTTTATTTTAACCCAGCCACCATAGATAGCTAAATACGAAAAAGTTAACACAAATAACTAAACTAAAATCACTTTTACTCAAATACCTTAATCAAAACCAAATATAACCTAAAGACCTAAACTGAAACCAATCCAAACAAATATAAAAAAACTTGATCATATTTAATGCACAAACTAAAAAGCTAAGATAAAAACATAACTTAAAGACCTAAATCAAAACTACCCAAACAAATATCAAATTATGATCTTATTTAATGGTCAAACTTAAAAGCGAAGAGAAAAAATTACTGGTAGTGGTCCTGGCATAACAGTGGCAAGAGGCTCGACGTTATGGTGAAGACAGCCAAATACTGACTCTACTCTCTATTTATTTGTTCAGTAATCAGGCAGTGCAAATGAAATAGAAATTCATTTAAAAATAAATGCAACATAAGATAAATGAAGCAATTCTAACCTTTCAAATTAATTCAGTAACTCATGTTGAAGTATAATAAATGGTCTATTCAGTGAGAGAGCCTTTTGTAGCATAAAATAGTTGGGAATGAGTAGTTAAAGACATTACATAACTGAAAAAAGACTATGTAATTTGTTTCTTCAATAGCAAACTACTAAGTGCTTTTTTATATGCATATAATTTAGTAATTTGTAATGGTACTATAACATTTAAATATATGAGATAACTATTTAATATAAACTTGTAAGTCCTAAGCTCCTAATAGACAAGCAAATGGGCCTAATGAGATATACAATTCTGTCCTAAAAGCTATAATCCTAATAAGCAATAACAATTTAACCTGAAGCCAGAAATTTGGAAAGTCTTAAGGATGGCAGCAACAATATGCACTATCCAAGCCAGTTTGACTTCAGCCAAAGAGAGTTGAACGTCATCTGCACTCACCAAATCCAAACCCAAATTTCATAAAAATCATAAAATAAAAATTAAATAAAGTATCTACCATTACACCACAAAATCCAAACCCAAATTTCACAAAAATCAAAACTAAAAATTAAATAAATAACCTAAATGTTAAGTATCCAAATCCAAACCCAAAATTTCACAATAATCAAAACAAAAAATCAAATAAATAACTTACCAAGCAAAATCGGAATGGGTATGGGGGTGGTAATGAGAGAGAGGGAGAAAAGGAGAAAGGATCTTCTAGTGAGGGAGAGAGAGATCGAGGAGGAGAGGAGCCGATGGCTGGGCTCAGCCTCGTCGGCGTCGTCGCTGGGCTGGGCTTGGCTCTGCTTGTTGACGCTGGCGGGGTTGTGTGTGTGTGTGAGCGTGTGTGAATGTGAGAGGCCGTGTGAGAGATAGAGAGAAAATGAGAGAGTTTTGTGAGTGTGGGAAATGAAAATGTAAGTGGGAAAATGTAGGTGAGGTTGAGAGAGTGAGAGTGCTCTGGTTTGTGTGAGAGTGTGAGTGTGAGTGAGAGTGAGAGAATAGAGACGAAGACGTTAATTTTGAAAAACCCCAATTGGAAACCGAGTCTCTAAGACTCGATTTCCATTGGCACACACGTGGAAATCGAGTCTTAGAGACTCGATTTCCATGTGAATGCCAAGTGGCAACTCTATCACATCAGAGCTGATCCAAGCATACAAACCGAGCCTCAAAGACTCGATTTTGAAGGACAAAATCGAGTCTTTCAGACTCGAGATGCTAGAAACTTATTATGTTTATAAACGGAGCCTACTAACTATATACTTACGATTTTAGGGCCAGTTGGCCATTTTGGCCCCAATTTTTTGTTGTTCTACAATACCTTTCCCTCTTCTTACTCTATTCCATATTTCTAAGGGGATTGGTTCCCTTGAAGAACCATTGCTTTCATTAAGAACTAAATATGTTCTTAATAAAATAATCAACTAAAGGATCCTACCACTAGACATTGTATTATGATTGATAGCTTTTTGGACATTGAATAATTTGAATGATTACTTGTCTAGAATCGTGCACTTCGACTGATGCCTTATTTATAAATTCAATTGTAATTTTCAATTAGATTTCTTTAAAATAATATTTTAGTTATGGCAAATAGTAAAATAGAGGCAAAGGGAGCTATGAGAGAAAAAAGAAGTATTTCTTATAAAAACTGATTATTTACAATAATATTACAATCGTTCAATTTGATTTTCCTAAAATAATATTACAATCATTCATTCTCACTCTCTAAAAAAATTTAGTTCTTTATCCATAATGTTTAAGCATTAACTTCTTCTTAGTCACAAAAGGTCTTGGACAAGTGAACAAATCATCCATTAGACAATTATGCGTAGCAAAAAGGAAACAACGTCATAAGACTGAGCATCAACAAATTGCAAAAACATTTAGGCTTGGTCAAATGTTGATGTAACACCAAAACACATTAAATTAAGATTCAACTAAAAGACACAATTAAAAAAAAAATGTAATTTAGTTACTAGTTAGCAAATTTTTACTTTGAACAACAATAAAAGCTCTTTCAAACAATGTAACCAATTTACAGCAAAAAAAAAAAAAAAAAAGCTCAAGAATAACCATAAAAGGAATGAAAAGAAAATTTTTGGAAACCCCTAAACTTTTTAGGGATTACTAGCCTCATCACATGCGCTTCGTGCGTGTGATGAGGCTTTTTTTTTGGTTAGTGATCCTATTTTGTAGAGTTTTTTTTTATTCTATATATATAATTTTTATTTTGAAAATCTAATTTATAAGTAGATAAAACAATTTAAAAATTAATAGGAGAGTGGTCCTATTTTTTAGACAATATTTTAGTAGGAGTTAAAGTTGCATTTTTACCGGATTGTTCTTTAGTTTTGTCTCTACCTAAACATAGGGGTGTAGAAGCATTTTTGAACTAAAAAAAGAGGAATCCAAACAGGAGAAGTCCCTTAAATATAGGTAAATAAAACAATTTAAAAATTAACAGGAGGGTGGTCCTATTTTTTAGTCAATGTTTTAGTGGAAGTTAAAATTGCATTTTTACCGGATTGTCCTTTAGTTTTGTCTCCACTTAAACATAGAGATGTAGAGACATTTTTGAATTAAAAAAAATAAGGAATCCAAACAGAGGAAACCCTTAAATAATAGTATAATATAATAGTATAGATTATGAATAACCATTAAAGTTTTCATACACTAAAAGTGGGAATCAATCCTTCAAATTCAATCAAAATAATCTACCATTACCATAAAAAATAAGTTGATGCACTGCGAGCATCTTCAAATGCTTCTTCAAACGTCTAATCAATTCTAGCAATAAGCCTTAAGTTTTAGCAAACCAAACTATCCAACTTGAAGTCAATGCTTCAAAATATGGAAAAAAAATCTGAAAAAGAAAAATTTAGCCAATTTTGTAAAGAGCAAAATCAGAAAGATAGAAAAGATAATTTTGTTTTAATCCATCCTTTCTACTTTACTCCCAAGATTTGTTTTTCTATTTACTTTTCAGTGAAATCAAATTCAAACTTAAATTTCATCCAAAAACCCATAGCATCACCGGTAATATCATATCCAAAATCCCAAAATACACAAATTGAAACCAATCATTCCATAATTTCATCCCATCCCATCCCATCTACAAAGACAAACCCCAAGCCCCAGCATACCATCTCTTCCCTAAACCAAAAAAAAAAAAAAAAAACCCAAATCTTGACCCATGATAGGCCTCCAAGAAGCTAGCTTTGCTAAATGGAGGAAAAGGCCAATCGGCAATGCCAGACAGTGGCAGTGCCGACGGCCCAATCGAAATGTGAGAAAAATGCTAGATTGTACTATGGGAGCATTGAAGAGTGTAATACAGGGGGTAATTTCGACTTTTTGTTGGAGTTGGTAATACAGAAACAGCGTAAACTTTTCCCAAAGAGAAAAGAATTAAAAAAAAAAAAAAAAACTAATAAAAAGTCTTCACAGCAAGTCCTCAAAATCACCGCCGGAGGGCCATTAAGTAATTTGCAGTGCCTAATTACGCCTCGAATCTAATCTAATCTAATCTAATCTCTAATCCATTTGGTAAGAATTGTATACGAAATCTCTCAGATAAAAAGTGGCGCTAAAACAATCAATCAAAGGAGTAAGAATAGAATACTATAACATAACATCACTATTAAAAGAAGAAGAAAAATCTACTCTAAAAGGCAAAGTAGCAAGAAAAAAAACTGTAAATTAAAAGAAAAGAAAAGAAGGATGTCGAGTATTTACTACTATCATCAGATAGCATTTGGAAGAGTAGCAATGGCCGCTAAACCCTCAGTTTTCAGAGCCGACCATCCCCTCCCTCCCGATCTCTCCACCGACCGTTCCATTTACCCCTCCTCCGCCTCTCGCCGCCGCGACCTCGTTTTCGTCGTCAATCCCCGAGGTCTCTCTCTCTCTCTCTCTCTCTCTCTCTCTCGTGCTTGAATTAATACGTAGTAGTAATTTTGTTGGTTTTGGGGAAATGGATTAGGTGCGAACGGTAGGACGGTTAAGGAATGGAAGAAGTTACTTCCCTATCTCAGGTCCCGCCTCGGTACACACTGCAATGTGAGTTCCAGTCGTTTTCACTTTTACCACATGCTTGATTTTTGTACTTTGCACACCACGTGTATTTGTTCTTTTTCGTTGTCTTCATCAGCTATCATTTCGAAAATTCCAGTAATTTCAAGGTTATGATTATTTTTTAATAAAAATTTTAGAGTAAACCTGTAAAATAATTAGTCACATATATCTATATCTATATCGATATTGATTCAAAATTTATTTATGTTTTTATAATTAGTTTTTTTTTTTTTTAATTTAATTTTAATCTCATATACAGGCAAATACAAACTTTTAAATCATATTGAAAAGATATGTTGTGGTAATATTTGGGACACTTTAAAGAATGTTAAATGCGGAAATTTTAGAGTTTTCTGATGTGAGTTTTGAATTTGTATGGTTTGTTTGTAGTGAGCTGAAAATCTATAGATGTCTTGAAAAAGTTAATCAGGATGACGATGTTGACAACATATTTGTCCAATCTCAATTGTTTGGCTTGAAATTTGCTTTAGGTTGTGTTGATATTTAAATTTTGTGGCCAGATATGCGAATCCTTGACTTCAGGTCCTTCTCATGCAATTGACATAACGAGGGAGGTAGGCATTTGGGGGGCCTTTTTAGTTCAGGCTTGAACCAATCTTATGTTCCCTACTTAAGGATTGGTTGATACTAATTCTTCTATTGGTAATTTGCTCGTATGCAGGCTATACGGGAGGGTGCCGATGCTGTGGTTGCAGTTGGAGGTGATGGAACCCTTCATGAGGTTCGCAACGTTACATCTACTGAAAACTTATTTATTCATTAACTTGTTTCTCATAACTCCTCCATGTAGTACATGTGACCATGACTGGAGGGAGATCTAGCTTGGTATTTGATTATAAACAACTTGCAAAGATGCATGCCATTAAGAATTTTGGAATTATATGGACAATATGCAGACTTGATTTTAAGCAATTGTAGGATGGGGACTTCAGGATAGTCACATTCTTTCATACTAAAAATGCCTATTGAATCTACTAATCTATTTTGGATTGCAATAAGCAGGTTGTTAATGGCTTCTTTTGGGATGGGAAACCTGTTGCTAATCCTGAAGGGGAGCTTATGCATTCAACTGCACTTGGTGTAAGTGATGCCATCAGACCATGGTAGTTTTGATTTAGATTGTGTCTTGTTCTCTATCTTTGCTGCAAAATTCAGTTGACAGTAATGTGTTGGTCTGACCTGTGAACTGGTTTGCATGGATTTTTCAAGAGAAGATATAATTTTATTGTATCTTTGTACAGCTCATACCCTTAGGGACTGGGTCTGATTTTGCCAGAACGTTTGGATGGTTAGTTCATGGTACTCTGATCTCATTGCTCTTGATTCCATTTTTCCTGTAATTAGACACACACATACACATTACTTGTTCTATCTCATCATAGTATGTATTTCATTCATTCTTTAGGAAAAATGATCCTCATGAAGCTGTTGAACGCTTAGCTAAAGGTAATCTTCAGTTTATTGTGATTCTTCTTTCTTTCTGTCATGCTTGTGTTGATTCAAGAGTTGAGGAGCTCCCACTAACTAATTGTTCCTGTACATGCTTTAACTATGTCATTTATATTTTGCTAAGGAAGGTGTTTTTCAGGGTTGAGATCAAGGGTGGATGTTGGGGTTATTAGTGGAGAAAGTGGAGAATCACATCACTTCATAAATGTTGCTGACATTCATTTGTAAGGTTAACTTGATGATTTTCAGACTGAGTGGTAAAGAAGGCATTTTGATCTTAAATATCTCATTATTTTGATCTGTAAAATTTTGCAGGAGTGCAAAGGCAGGCTATTATGCCTCTAATTACAAGAGATTTGGAAATTTGTGCTATGTTCTTGGTTCTTTGCAGGCCTTTATGGGGCACCGTAATGAAGACCTTAGAATCAGGGTTAGCTCAATTCAAAGATCTCAAGTGTAGCATTTTTTCCTTTTCATTATCATTACACAACTCTGCAGTATTTTAATTAGTACTACAAGTGTTATTTATATAATGTTGTGATAATAGATCAATTTTTGATAATTATGTTGTGAATTGTGATCATAGATCAATGAGGGTGAGTGGAAAGTATATTCCCAAGTGACAGCCCTTTGCATAGGAAATGCTAAATATTTTGGTGGTGGCATGATGATTACACCAAATGCCGATCCTTGCAGTGGAAATTTTGAGGTAGAATAGTTTTCTGGGAATGTATTCTTTAACTTACTACCTGTTTTGAATAATCAAAATTAAGTGCTTTGCCATTTACTTTGAATTTTTCAAAACTCACTGTGCAGGTTGTGATTCTTCAGGACTTCAAGTGGTATGACTTTATACTTAAACTACATAGGCTATACATGGGAACCCATTTATCGGTGAAAAATGTATCTTCGAGGAGGTATATTCTATCTTTCTTTTTTTCTTTTTTTTTGGGATTAGTTATATGGGTATTTTTTTGCTCTTTGCTGTCTGTCTGTCTGTCTGTCTCTCAATATTTGCACTCTGTTGCCCTTTTTTTCCCCTGATTATTTAGTGAATTGTATTGAGTATATGACTAATAAAATGACAAATATACTTGACATTCTTGACCTGAGGGTAATTTATCAACTCAACTTCATCTCTCATGAAATCTCAAAATTGCATAATGTTGTTGCATCTTGTGTGCTATTGACCGAACTTCCATGTAAATATAAAATTTTATGCAGTATGCTACTATGCCGACATCAGCAAATGTTGTCTAAGGTGTTTTTCTTTTACTTTTTATTTGTTTGTGTGTGTTTTTTTTGGGGGTTGGGGGGGGGGGGGGAAGGAGGATTCGTGTATTACTTCAATATGAACTGGTTTTAACAACTCTGCTTGTTATTTTTGGGCCCTCAACTTACTTTTATCACACCGGCCACCAAGTTGGTACATTTATCCCTCTGAAACAAATTGCCTTAAATACTGGGCTGTTTTGGTCATCTTTTTGCATCTAGATCTTTTTGTTTTCTTAGTATGTAATGAATATATAAACCCTTATGTTGCCGTGTTTTATCTTTTCATTATTGTTAATGTTAAGAAGCTTGAATGATTATTTTGAATTGAGATGCTTTTTGTTAAGTATTTTGAATTGAGATGGTACGAGTCTATTGAAGAGTAAGATGAAGCTATTTTGAGTTATAAATAAATAAATATATATATATGTCAAATAGCGGTAATTCTGAAACATTATAAAGGTACTGAATTATTTTGTTTTCCAAGCCAAACTGAAACGCATCCAATATGGTATTTGACTATCTGTAGCCGTGACTCCGATGCCTATATGAATCATACTCTTTTAAGACAATGACTAAATACCTTTTGTAATCCTCAACAGCAATATTTTATAGAGCTTTCTGTAAGTTATTCCATCGAACCTATATGATCATCACATAGATTTAGGAACAGCTTATTGTGGTAGGCACTAGGCACTAGGCAACAGTTTTTATTTATTTATATGGCTCACCTTCACCTAGGCTTATAATTGACACTCATTTACAACTGTTAGGGTCTTTGATTCAAAATGTGCGCCATTTAAACATTCTTGTCTC
This sequence comes from Quercus alba, assembly GCA_036321655.1. NCBI lineage: Eukaryota > Viridiplantae > Streptophyta > Magnoliopsida > Fagales > Fagaceae > Quercus > Quercus alba. The sequence goes on from JAYJMT010000144.1 coordinate 41,284, forward strand.
TGGTGCAGTGTGCATTCCATTGAAGTGGAGGACCTCTCAGGCCGTGGCAGCATATACATTCAATCTGATGGGGAACATTTAGGTTTCCTTCCTAGGAAGATTTGTATTTTACCTTCTGCTATAGAGATGATATGCTGATACGAGGTCTGGAGTACTGTCTAATTAATGCACAAGGTTACTCATCTCATTTGCTTGAAGTGATTCATTTCTCCTGCGAGTCTTTAGATTCCTTTGTCCTTAGATGTATCAGGGGAAAAGCAGATTGAGAGAAACAAACAACTAAACCAAAGGAAAGTAATCTGTGGGAGTCCTTTTGAGGAGAGGGAAAGGAAATCACATGAATGGAATTGATTATAAGAAATCCCTAGCCCAAAAAGAGTAGAATAAAGAAACAGTTCTAAAATTTTGTCTGCTACCGAAGATACAAACAAAGCAATTTTTCTTTTCGTTTGGATTTGGCAATTCCAAGTGGGTGGCCCAGTAGTTTAGGTTTGGTGCTTGCTTTGACAAATGTTGTGAAATGTAACAATGCCTATGAGGCTATGAAATGGCTTCTAGCAGAAACGAGCTGTTCTTGTCACTAGAAATAAATTGCATTTCAATTTTCTCTCTTCTTTTTTTTAATCAAATAGCATAGCCGATTATCCTTATTTGCCTAAAATGATTGCTATGAAACTCTGTGGCTCTTGAATATTGTCGAGATGTGTCATGTGTGCTTAGTGAATTGGCGACTAGTGAAAACTCATCATTTGTAGGATTTGGCCAAGTTTTTTCGCTTAGAGTTGAGGCAAGAAGTGACTTTAAGTAAATATTTAATTTCTATTTGTTAAAAATCACTTTTTTTTTCACCTATGTCTGGATTGAGAAGTAGACTATGGAAAAAGTGTAATTTTCAACCAACTCTACTCTACTCCCCCTCTTTCCAAACTGATCATTAAGCAAATAGTAAATAAATTAGCCAAATGCTTAATTGACTTTCTTTTTTTTGGTTTCAAAATATACGTGGGGTGAAGGGTGTCCATTGAATAGTGAGTGAAAGTCCGTTGCCTATCTCTAGCAATGTCCTTGCTGAGTGTTGCTTGAAAGAAAGTAGGATAAATGATGAACCGTTTATTCCATTTTCTAGACATTGGTATCGGTTGCACAAAAACCAGAATTCCAGAATTCCTTCTATAAACACTGGGTTGAGATCCCATCAAAAAGAAAAGAAAAGAAAAAACATTGGGTTGAGTTGAAATCAACCCCTTTTTTCTATAACGGATTTTACTTTAATCAATCTACTAATCATGATTAAGGGTTCCATTTTAATATGTGGGCCTAGTTCGTATTTTTGCTTACAAATGTTAAGCACTGAAGCCCATCAACTGGACCCTACCTGAGTTTGCCACTTTGCCTGGAGAAATTTTATATTTGGTTTTGTATGGCTGCCATTTTTTGAGGCCTTAAAGATATTTTAAAAGAAACCGCGGGAGAAGATTCCTACTTCCAACTCCATTTATCAACTGCCATTCTCTCTCTCTCTCTGTCTGAAAACATGGCAACTGTTCTCTCCTTTGCTTCCATCACTCCCAACCTTAATTCCCACAACCATAGTCTAATTTTCCGACAAAATTATCACCCCAAAATATACAGATTTCGATGCAATAGAGAGAACCCAAGAAGCAATTCTTCTTCTTCTTCTTCTAGTCCAGAATCATCCGAACCTGAGGCTGAGAATGCGCTGCTCAAGGTAGCTTGGTATAGCTCCGAGCTTTTGGGAATTGCTGCTTCATTTTTTCGTTCCCCTTCAAATGTTGAAGCTCCTGAAACAGTTGTTGAGCTTTCTGGAGACGGGTCTGGAGTGGCTGATCGTTCTCTAGTAGTGGAAACCATCAAAGATGATTTTCAAAGATCATATTTCGTCACAGGTTAGAGAAACAAACCCCCATTAGAAAATTCACTGAAACTTCAACAGTTTAGCCTCTTTTTTTTTTTTTTTTGAGATTTTGATTTTGATTTGGTGTTGACACAAGCATAATGCTCGGATACAACCTTCTGCTGTTTCAGAAGGGTAATCTAGTTCTATCTTTGTTGGCTCATGTTCTTGTTTTCAGATTGAATGCAGATTTATTTAGTCCAATTTGACTGTACTTTGGAACTTTTCTTTCCTTTTGCCTCTTATCTAGTATAAGATGCTGTTCTAATTAGTCCAATACTATAACATTGTTAAGTGAAATTTTGTTAGTGAGGAAACTATGTAACCAATTGGTAGCCAACCTTACACGCATGGACACGGACACCAGCACAACACCACAAGGGACATGACGACAGGGTAATTCTTGAAAAATTAGTACATGACACGGTGGGACACGAAGATTAATTAAATATATATTATTTATTTTAGGCTTTTTTATTTTTAAGTTTTCCAAAAAATAAAACTCAAAATCTTTGAAAACATATTCGAAATAAAAGGAATTTTCTAAATAAAAAACTCTTTTTTTTTTTTTCATTACACATTGAGAACATGCATACAAAGTGTTTCCCCTATGATCGTGTCCGACTCAGGCTGGAAAATTTGGGGTGTCCATGCTTAGTAGTCAACCAAACTCCAGTTTTTGGTAAGTAACAAAATACTACTGTTTACATAAAGGGAAAGTTAAAAGATGTTTGAACTTAGAAGAAAGACTTGGGATTTCTTCTCTGGTTGTTGAGCAGCTTTAGGATCTACTTGAACGAGCAGATAAACTAGAGTGACATATCCTTTGTGATAAAGTTTTCTTAATGTGTTGTGAGGAAGCCTACAATTGAGCTTTCACTACATAACTGAAGAGGTTTTTGTCAATTCCTTGTCCTGATGTACTTGAAAGTCTTAAACAACCAATCTTTGCCTAGAACTGCAAGCTATAACAATTCTGAGAAATCAAGGTGTTGCAACTCTTGTTTAAGTAAAACCCTAATGGAAGAAGCTTGCACATTTCTCTAACAATCATTTCTGAAGTGAAAAAATCTAGGGGAAAATGTTTTGGAAACTGTTGCTTGCCAAATTTTAAACAAAGTGAAGATTCTTTGAAATCTTTAATAGAATAAATTGTGAAACCCTTTCTTAAATATGTAATCAGTTGGTCACCAAAAGCTAGTTTTCACCATATTATCTAGGTATGAACGAAAATGACATAGCAACCTCCAAATGATTGCACAATGTAGAATTATAGGCACCAAGCAATGTGTTATTCTAACATGGGAAGAGGTTTTGATTGATCAAAAAGAATAATCTACTTCAACCGATATGCCCTTAGGCATGACCATACATAACATAGAAATCACACTTGGAAATGGTGGACAATTAGCTAGAGCAGCAGGTGCTGTAGCGAAACTGATTGCAAAAGAGGGGAAATCGGCCACATTAAAATTACCTTCTGGGGAGGTCCGTTTGATATCCAAAAACTGCTCAGCAACAGTCGGACAAGTGGGTAATGTTGGGGTGAACCAGAAAAGTTTGGGTAGAGCCGGATCTAAATGTTGGCTAGGTAAGCGTCCTGTAGTAAGAGGAGTAGTTATGAACCTGTAGACCATCCCCATGGGGGTGGTGAAGGGAGGACCCCAATTGGTAGAATGATGTATGACATGGAGATATTTAACATGGCATCAAAGGCACAATCAGAAGAGTCCTTCTGAGTAATGTCAATAGCATCATTTCTGGACTTCACTTCTGAGATATGTTTCTCATTATCCCTACAAACCTGTACACTTCATAAAATGTATGGATTTTAGACTACATTATATGAGTTTTAATGCATCCATTTGTAGGGACCTGCATGGATAATTTAGATAAAAACATTGTAGGGGATGTGAAGCGATCAAATTCTGGAACTAACTGAACATTCTCACTTTTCCAATGAATAGGAAACCTTACACTTGATGCTTATGAAGAGGATTGTGAATTTGCGGATCCAGCAGGTTCCTTTAAAGGTCTTCGCCGTTTCAAAAGAAATTGTACAAATTTTGGATCCCTTCTAGAGAAGTCAAATATGAAGCTTATGAAGTGGGAAGACTTTGAGGTGAGTTTTCTAAGTAGATTTCAAGTTTCCTTTATCATTTTAAGGTTCATGGTTAGCCATCTCAGACATTTAAAATTGCTTGGCCTCCGAACTCCACCTTCATTATCTGATTAACAAAACTTGCCAATTGACATATTTCTAGTTGTTCCATAAAAGTTTTTTGACATCAAATGCTTTTGTGATTACAGGATAAGGGAATTGGGCATTGGCGATTTAGCTGTATATTGTCATTTCCTTGGAAGCCCATTCTTTCTGGTATGTAATATGCTCTTTTGCATCAAACTGATTCAAGCCAGTGAACTTATTTGGCCCTCTTTTGAGGATTGTTTCTTTTGTCAAAGGCATCATAACATATTCACAAAAATATGAATTTTTTTCCCTTTCCTCTTTTCCCCTTCAACAATTACAGATCTTTAGAAACATGAGTTCTTTTCTTTTCCAGTCAAGTTAAGGGGTGATTAATTATCCACAAACCCTGCTTGTTTCAAACCAAACAGAAAGAAGAAATCATGTCAAATACAAACCTGTTATATTGATTTGAACCCATGTATCTACCTTGCATTCTCTAACTATATTAATCTATTTTGCAGCAACAGGATATACCGAGTATTATTTTGATGTACAATCTGGAAAAGTATGCAGGTAAAGTTCTACAATCTGAGTCATTCCTTTCTATATTTGCTAATCATTGTAGTTTGTTGAACTATATTTATGGAAATTTTCAGGCATGTGGAGCACTGGAATGTTCCCAAAATGACTTTACTGAAGCAAATTCTGAAACCTAGCCGGGGTTTATGGCTTAAGAGAAAAGATGCTTGAGGTAGATGATGATGAACCTTATAGCTGACTGGGTTTCAACAAGTGACACACTCCCTAATAATAGATAATTATATGTTGAAAGAAAAAGGTTAAATCAATGTCAATTCTCAACTGTTAGTGGAATCTTCTATTGTGAAAAAAATCTTGCAATAAGTTACAGGCTTACAGCCACAGGCCCACAGTGAAAGTAAAATTTGTTTGACCAGCTATGCTCTTCCAAGCATGATGATTCTATTGCTGTATGTTTTTTCCTTCCATACATGATCAGCATTGGAGAGTTTGTCTTGGAAGCAATAGTTCAACTAGAATTTGTAGGGAAGAGATTATGTTTATTTGTGGATTAATATCCTATTAGTCACAAATCTATGCTTTTAGCATTTTAACTAATTGTAAAATATGAGCTTCAGTGGAGGTCCAAACACTTCATTTCTCTATTTGCTGCTGGGTTATCACTAGTGGACTTGATTTTCTGGAGCATACAGTTTTTATAATTTTTTGACACATCAGATGCGCCAGATCAGTTGCATCTCTTAAAACTGGAGTCTTAGAGGCTCGAGTTCCTTTAGTGAACTTGAGTCTGTAAAGCTCGATATCCCATTTAACGAAATTGTTTGGTTTTCTGCCACATAAAGAAATTGTTAGGAAAAGGCTGCTAAAGAGCAAAAAATCCTGGTACAATGCCTGCTAAACAGTTACATCAATTGGAGCACAGCTCAGTTTTTGCTTATCATGATTAAATTACCAGATTTAATGGTACAATGCCTCATAAGTGGTAACTGGTAGACATTTTACTGCGGCAAAGTACATAGTGAAGGAATTAATCTTATATGCCATTTTTATCAACTGGGAGCTATTTTGCTTATCAACTTGTAATTTGCATTAACCTGCAAAAATCTAAAATACATAATTTACGCCAATGACCTTTCACGTGGCCAGTGTGCATATCTAATTGTAATCAAAGTATTCACAACTTTGCTGTACGAAACACCAAACTTAGCCTACAACATCTACTTCCAAAACATAATGTACATGCAAGTTAGACTTTAAGACAACTCAGATGTTATATGACCTAAATCCTAACGGTACATTTGGGTGTGATGCTTGTTGAGTATCAAAAATGTCATTTTTAACACTGAAACACAAAAGAAAAAGAATGGCAGAATGGAAGAGTAAAGAGTGACAAAGCATGTACGTGAAAAACCCTATGAAACGGATCAAAAACCACCGTGGGACGAAGGATGGAGTATCCTTCTCCCTTAAAAGCTATGCAATATTAAGAAAGTATAAGGTTTACATAGTGTTTCTCTTCCCAAAACCTTACACTTTTCTATTTTTCTTCCTTACCAAGATTTCTCCTTCTGTCCCTCCTTTTTGCTCAGCAACATTCTCCTCTTATAGTATGAGAAATGTTGCTGGCTGTACAAGGACATATGTCTTACTCTCATTCCCTTTTATAAACCCTAATACAGCTATCACTAGTACTATTCTGTAGCTAGAAGATAGAGAGAGAAAAACCGTTTCTGTCAAGATGGTAGGCTAAAGGGCGGCTCTATACCATCATGAAGGACAAGTAAAGAGGAGGAGAGGGAAAGCGTGACGCCTGAGGGCGTTGCACGTGTCCTTGGCAGTGGTCCAAACTAGTACTAACCAATGAGAGGTGTCCTACTGCATCTGACCAACAGGGGCTGAATTCTCTCTCATGGTAGTGCTCGGTGTCTATGCCAGACATTTCTTTTCCTCTAATGGCATTCACGCTATTGGCATGAGCTAAAGGCGTGGCTACCCTCACTGAAGTCCCTGCTTTTGTAACTCAAGATTGTCCACGTAAAGGGACAAGATGTAACCAAATCGGCATGCTTATTTACATCGGCTTGTGCACTGTACATTAGCCCCCTGACTGTCAATGACATTTATGACCAAAGTCATTGACAGTCACATCCTCTCAACTTGAATGCTTTTGAAACCATATCTTTTTACCATCAGGATTTGGATATGCGGTGTTCAAGGGTGATGTTAGCCGTTTTGGCATCTCTTCGTTTCCCACGCTTGGCAGACAGACATAATGCTTCATAACTCCTGTGTCTTTTCACTGACTTCGATTGGTGGTCTTTAAAAGGAAAACAATCTCCTTCAAAGCCTTCATTATTTTTGCATGCATTTTCTCCCTTTTTTTTTCCCTACTTAGAGTTCTCCCTTTCAAAAGAAAAGAAGAAATGAAGAAAAATGGCAACCAGTTATTCCTCTGCTGGTTCCAATTCTCCAAACCATGAACCTAATGCACCTAATCTTAGAGGTGCACCTTTCGAGGGTCCTAACCTTGTCCGTCCTGTTCCTATCCCTACTGCTCCCTTTTCACCACATGTTTTCCCTCATAAGGTAATTTAAGCCTTACCATGGGAAGAGGAGGTTAAGGATGAGGAGGAATACGATTATGAGGACCTTAGGGAGAAGGCTAAGGATGAGGCTTATGATGCCTTCATGGATGAGTTCAATTTGGTCCAAGAAGATGCCTTTATCGATGGCCCCCTAAGGCGAAGGAGGAGGAGAAAGGGCTTCAATAGTGGTTCTAACTCTAGCACTAAGGAGTTAGACTCCAACAATTGCTCTAACTCTGACACTGAAGAGTCAGACCTTGACTATGACTTTCCATGGGAGGGTTTTGATGATGACTCTGATGCCTACAAGCCTCCATCTCGTTGAGCTTTTCGCCTCTGAAGTTGTAGCTTTTTTTTTTTTTTTGGTTTAAAGTGTAATATGGCCATACTAAGGGACTTAGGATGTAGTTTTTTTTTTTTTTTTGGGAATGTAAAGGGGGTCACAGGGGCCATTTAATGTAATGCTCCTTTTTTTTTTTTTTTTGAAATATATATAAGATGAGTATTTTCTAGTATATTTTATGTTTATTTTACTTAGTGTGTTTATCTTGTTATTTAAAATAAACTCTCTCTCAAAGGGAAACAAACACATAAACATATCAATTAATAAAAACAAAAGGAAAGGTAAAGTAAAAGAATGAACCTGGTTTTGAAGCATTAGCCTTTTTGCAATTCTTTCTAAGGCAGTTTCTCTAAGAGTGAACCACTTGGGGTTAGGTTACCATCTGACATTCCCCTTCATTGACACATGTCACTTTTCGAATAGGTGGTTGTCTTTCAAAATTTTCCTTTTGAGAGGGAAAATTTCAAACTAATATTTAGGAGAAAAACTGTTTCCTTCTTTCATTTAATTTTCAACCCTAAACCTAAAAAATCTACCAAATTAAATCTTCCATGGATGCCAAACATGCTTTGAGATCTAGTTCTTAAAAAAATGCTGAAACTTTAAACCCCAAGATTAGTAAGCCATTATGAGGAAGGGATGAAAATCCTTTGGTAATAGAGCAATAGGTTATCCCTTCCTATCTTGGGGATAACCTTTTTTATGAAAGTTTTGATTGGGAGTCCCTCCTTTGCTTTGCAGATCCTCTTTACACAGCATGTGGAGAAGCTAATGACCTTTTGACCATAGACTTGGATTTGAAGTACGTTCCTTGGCTTGGTACTTGTAGAGGGGATTTTGCTCCTTACAATGACGTGGTCTTCAAATCTCATACCTCTGTTTTTAAAGGCTGGAGGAGTTGATGTTGAAGGGTATTGTAGGTGCAACAGGGGGAGTACACCTCGGCCGAGTGGATTGTGGCAGAGAAAAGATGGAGTCACTACCTAAATTAGGTCTAGGAACCAAAAATATAGTGCCCTTGTGGAAGGACTGATCTTTACCAGAGCATGTGTCCAGAGTTTAGGTATGGGGATGGAAAGGTATTATCACCCAAACCCACCTGACCCATAGGTCAGCCTCTACTCATTGTATTCCAAATCCTAA
>JAYJMT010000145.1:0-50000 GCA_036321655.1 Quercus alba
GACAGCGAGGAGGCAGAGGTACTTGCTTGTCGGAGAGCGCTGGAGTTTGCTGTGGATACCGAATTTGAGGAGCTGATGATTGAAGGTGACAACTCTACGGTCATAAGGTGTTTATCTTCTATACGGGCTTTTCGTTCTAGGCTGGGAAATGTTTATGCAGACATACACGTTTTGGCTGCTGGTTCCAGATGTAAGTCATTTTCCTGTGTTAAACGTGAAGCCAACTTAGCTACTCATTCCTTAGCTAGATATGCTAGGTCTATTGATGGGGACATGTTTTGGATGGAGGAAACTCCACCTCCTGCTATTGAGGTTGTGTATTTGGACTCTGTTTCTTTGAATGAATGAATTTCTATTGGTCCGGTTTCAAAAAAAAAAAAAAACTCCTAAAAAAAAGTACAATTGTATATATGTAGTAATTAACTAATTATACTAGTATATATTAGTACAGTATAGTAATTTAAAAAGAAGGCACTCTCATGTTGCATTTAGCCTTTTTTACCTCTTTTCATTAAGTTTTTTTTTTTTTTAACTGTTATCCAATAGATCATAGTAACTTACTTTTATTATTATATAAATTTATCATTTTTTACCTCTTTTTATTAAATATTTTTTACTATTACCCAAAGATCATAGTAACTTCTTTTTACTATTATATCAAATATAAGCTGTTCTTGACAATTAGACCAATTAGACCAAAAGTTATTTACTACAAAATGGACTATCTTTTAAAAGTAGATCAAACCTTATGAAAAACTCAAATCCAGTTATTACCTTAAATATTATGACCAAAGTTTGACCCTCCTACAAACTCTCTTCTTCCTCTCCCACATATAGATGATACTTCTATAAAATCTCATTCTCATGAATTCATGTCTCCATTTTCCCCTAATTTCAATTCAATATGCTTTTGTCTATTAATAATGTTCTATGCAATTTATGCAAACAAATTCTCTATCATCGACCAGTGTAACAAAAATATATATAAATCTTGAGACCCCTGAGGTTGTTGAAATAATTAACAAGTGCATATTTCTAAAATTTATAATAATAGAAAGTCTAATAAATAGCATATACTATCTCCCAAAATTCCATTAACTTAATATTTTCTTTGAAAAAATTCAATGATAGGAATGGTAAAAAACATGATCCTATACAAGAAATACCAAAAATACATGCAAAACAATTTTCATAGGAGGATTTATCTTTAAATAATATGAAGACAATAGTAAAGATAAAATGCATTGAGTGAGATCCTACAAAATAAGTTTGTAAATCATTTCAAATTATACTCATCATTTACGTAAAAAAATAATAATACATCATATTATTTACGTTAAAAAAATAAATTCCAAAGTTCATTGTAAGATATGAACTGCTAGGTTATTGCAACAATAAGTAACGTTGATACAACAATGGGTTGGTATTACATTTTGTGTGTACTTTGTGAAAGGAATGTCAAACCACAAGCAGGATCATTTTGACATGCATGTGAAACAAAAACAATTATCTCACTATAACTATTATATACATACTTTCCAAATATTTATATTATATTTATGTCACTATAACTATTATAAATATAAACACACACACAATTGCAAATTACTTCAAACATAGGATGCAAATTGAAATTTTTGATGCAACTGACAAAACAAATTTTGTGATATTTGATCAAGATACCGAGAAAATCCTAAATAAATCTACAAGAAATCTTGCTGAAAAATAAACTGAGGTACAACTTATTTAAATTATTGTAAAACTATTGATATTGGAGAAGGAATCCCTCATGATTTGAAAAAAAAAAATTAGGAAAAAAATGGATTTTCCTACTTCATTTGAATGAATTCAATCTAAAGGATGGTTTTGAAAATTACATAGTTGCTAAGATTTTTTATGCACCTTCAAATGACAAAAAGGTATGGAAAAAAGAAAAAATATACACAATCCAATATGCTATATTAATTCTTTTTGCTTCACTATTCCAAAATTAATTAACAAAAATAAAAAAAAAACATTTACAAAAAAATTGTCATATCATTGAAATTTAATATAAATGCAAATACCTACGAAAAATCTTAGCAACAAAGTCCAAACTTTGTAAGATCCAATCTAGGTTCTCCCGTTGCCGATTGATTAGTGATTAACACAAATGATGCAACAAAAGGAAAAAGTGATGAAAGCTCAAAAATTGAACAAATATGGACGGACTAAACTTCAAACGTTGAAGATGGAGAAACTGAAGATAATAACAAGCGTCACCATACTACAATAACAAAGAATTGAAGAAACAAAATAAAAAATAAAAAAATGATTTCGTAATGAAGCTTTTTATTACATCACATAATAAAAATCAATAATATAGAATGAATTAATATGCTTTTATCAACTTTTATTATACAATATTACTCCAAAGTTGTCTTAATTATTGCTCATTACTTGAACAAAATAATTATAATAGATATATGTATGCACTTTATAATTGTTACTTTTTTATGATGAACTCATTACTAACAAAGTTTTATAATAAATATGCTATAATATATGTATAATATTTTACAAAAACAAATTTACATAAAACATTATAACATTATTCGTATATCGCACGGACAACTTACTAGTTGCTAAAATTGTAGCTTATAGCCTTATAGCATATATAGGTGCAAAGCTACGGCCTAAGCCCTAGCTAACAAACAACCCTACAATAGAATTGATAACACATCACCACCTAGTTAGTAATAGAACAAGATAACATCGCCAAAGGGCTTTGTGGCACTACCATGAAAGTGTCTTTAAGTAATTACCTAAGCTACAGTTATCTTATTCTTACAAATGGACTACTAGTGCATTATTCAGTGTTCACATTCTTCAATATAATTCATCCACAAATGTGCCTTTGCTGCATCTATAAGTCTAATACACAGCAACGTAAATGTTTGTACATTTGTAATTACTTGAATTCAAGTAGAAATACTACCTTTTATATAGGGCAGAATCTAATGGTTGAAGCCATCAACCAGAATACCATGAAAAGAAAACAAGAATATGTCGTCATACATCTCTTAAGAAAGAATTAAGATATAAAATAAACAAAGCCAAAAACAATTAGCGCAATATCATCATTATCATAGATAGGGGAGAGGTAGGTCCTCGTAGTCTTTTTTTTTTTTTTTTTTTTTTTTTTTTTTTTTTTTTTTGCATTTGCCCTGCAACTTGTAATGAAAGTAGAGAATGTTTCTTGTATGAAGATCTCTTTTGGTGACCTCAATCTGAGTAATGTAACAATTCTACTTGCTAAACTCTATGCATGTCTTACCATTAATTGATCTTCAAATTTTCCAAATTCAAAACCAATGCAAGGTCTAATATGCCTATTAATGAATTCTACAACATTTGGGCCAATAGTTCATTATTGATTCCAAGTAGCTGAAGGTACCTCACATACATCTTCAAATAAATTGTAGGACAACTCGTCCCATCAAATTTATCCATCGATGGTGACATGGTGTTTTGAACATGGGCAGCACATTGGAAAAAAAAATTAAAAAAAAAAAAGGTTTTGCAAATTTAAGTTGTCATCAAATTTTAAGAAAAAATAAGTTTGGCTTTGAGCCATAACATGGTTTGGGTTGAAAAAGCTTCTTTATTCTTGATCCTTGCGAAGGAAATGAGAACCAATGGCAAGAACATATGCTCTATGCAATTATAGGATCGGACCAAGACGTGGATTTCCATGCTCATTATTTGGGTTTGTCTCTGTTTTTTTTTTGATAAGCTGGGTTTGTCTTTTTAAGTTGTAACCAAGGCAATCAGAAGGTCTCAAAGGTCAACAGGAGCATCACTGGGTCTTTCTTGGGCCTTAATATACATGTGAACATAAAGGAACTGCTGTATGGGATTTTGATGTGGCTATATGTGGGTTGGGTATTGACTAGGAACTAGGTTTTTGTTTGGGATGTTGGAAAGGATTGGGAAAAACATTGTTCTAGGATTGAAGATGGCCATGCAACATAAAACCAAAGAGGTTTAATGCTTGATTGGAGGAGGTCAATAACTAAATGGGGGGCAAGGTGAGTCATTGGTTTGTTCTTTCATGCTTGATTGACTGAGGTCAATTGCTTTTATTTTCCTTAAACATAAAAGAATGGTTCGTGCATTGTGATTTATTGTTTCATGTCTAATTAGTCTATTCCTATTGGAAGTGATAAACCTAAAGGTGCCTCTTGATATTTCATAACAGTTTGTGTCCTTTGTTTCACTACAAAAAACGCATTTTCAAGCTGCATTTTTTAGCCGCATTTTACTTTGAGTCGTGTTTTTCACAAATAGGGCTCCACCTTGGATGTATAGCCACGTTTACTAAACGCGACTATAGACCAGCTCTAAAGCCATGTTTTTCGATGGTGAGGCTGTGTTTTTGGGGTAGGACTTAAGCCGCATTTTTAAAAATGCGGCTACAAACCCATCCCTTTTTTTTTTTTTTTTTTCTCTGAATATGTCTGGAGCTGCATTTAATAAATGTAGCTTAGGGTATGCTTAGAGCTGTGTTTGGTTAAACGCAGCTTAAACATGTCAGGAGCTACGTTTATCAAATGCGGCTTAGACATTTATAGAGCTGCGTTTGATTAATCTCAACTTCTACATGTCTAGAGCTGCATTTGGTTAAATGCGGCTTAAACATTTAGTATAAATTAAAAAAAAAAAAATCAAAATCAAAACTCCACACAATTGAAAAAAACCCTAAGCTCTCAATCTCAAAAAACTCTCAGACCACTTTCAACCCTCAAGCTACCTTTTGATCCAATTCTCAACTCTCAAACTCCTTCCCTCACTTTTACCCTCTTCGAATCCCCTTCCTCCCTCCTCTCTATTCCCTTCTCATCAATCAGTAACACACACACACTTTGCACTGTCTCTGTATGCAATAATATATTTAGGGTTTGATTCATTGATTTTAAGTTGGGTTTGCAAGCATTTGTCAATAGAGAAGAATCGGCGCTGAAAAGCCTTGGGTCTCTCCCTCTCTCTCTCTCGAACTCTCAATCTCACTCAAGACACTCTCGCAAGGCCGACTAACAGTAATTTTTTAAAATTGTTTGTTTTGATTTATGTTTTAGGGTTCCCATTTTTGGTTTAGGGTTTCGATTTTAGGTTTAGGGTTTCGATTTTTGATCTAGGGTTTCAATTTTGGGTTTAAATGTTCAATTTTTCCAATTTGGTTCTAGATTTGGATTCAAAAATTGGGGCTAAGGAAATCAGGTTTTAATATGTGACTTTCTTTTCACTTCCTTTTTAATTTTTTAACACCGATGCTTGCAATCCAGAGATAGAGAAGGAGGAAAAAATAAACATTGCGATACATAGATGAGAAGGAGATAGACATTAAGAGAACTACCACCAGTAAGTTTTTCTTTCTTTTTTTCATTCAATTTGGTTGGATTGGTTTTTATTTAGGTATTTGGGTAACATTAGGTTTTGATTTGATTTTTTGAAATTTGGGTTTATATATGATTTAGGTTTGGAGAGGGCAAAAACAGAGAAATAAGAGAGAAGGAGAGAGTTTTCCATTCCCATTTATTTTTTTCAATTTCTTGAGTTTTGTTTTGTCGATTATTGTTTTTTTGGTTAGAATTTTGTTCTCGTTTGGCAGTTTTTTTTTCTTCATTTGCCACTGAAATTAATTTTTGAATTGTTTTTTTCTTTTTCTTTTGTTTCTCCCTCCAGTTGTAGAATACCGTTTCCCTGTGCCAGATAAAGACATTGGGACTTCTGGAATAAGAGAATTAAAAGGTACAATTAGATTTTAATTTCTTTGGTTCTTGCTAGAATTAAGATCCTTAATGAATGCAAATATTGAAGTGTGCTCTTTACATTTGAACTCACATGACTCAATTTGGATTGTGACTTATCATGTTTAAATAAGAAAAAATAAATTTTGAATTGTAACGTAATTAATATTTGCATTCATTGTTACTATTTGTCTTTTACTATATGTTTGTTTGATGTTTTTGAGTTACTTTCAAATTCCTAAGTGAATATTTGTGGTCCATTGGTATGTTGTTGAGACCCAACAGTTGTGTTTTTTAAAGCAAGAGGAATTGAATAACACAATCCAAAAAAATTTAGAAGAGTCATGAAAGTTGGTACTAAAGACATAAAAAAAGGAAAATCAAAATTTTGAAACGCGGCTATAGACCCATTTTTTGTAGTGTTATTACATTCTATTTTAGTTCTGGTTCTTCTTTTACTTTATTTGTTTTGGTTTGTGTGTCTATGTGTGCCTTTTGCCTTAATGATAATGAAAACAAAACAAATTATTTGAGAATATCTTCTTTGTTTTGAGTATATGCATTTGTTTAGGCTCTAGGAATGATTTGGAGCTAGTCCTTTGCTGTTGAGAGAGAATGGTAGATGAACTTCTTTTCAAGCAAGTTCATGTATAGATATTTGATGCACATATTGTGACAAATTTTAAGTTTCATATAATATTGTACTTCCATTTTTTCCTCCCAATATTTTGTAGTTGTTAAATATTAGCATTGATACACGATATTGAATATGTTAGTATGGATGCAGAAGCGAAAGCATAAAGTATAGAACACAGTAACACATGAGAGTTACGTGGTTCAGCCTAATGACCTACATCCACGGAGGAAACCCTAAAGAGCTACATCAATAATATATTAGAGTATAATACAAATTCTGTGTTACAATGAATCATAACATGTATATATATTGTAGATTAAACCCTAGACTAATAGACTTCTAGTACAAGTAGGAGACTTGGCTTGCATACAAAGTAGAATTAGACTTGGGCCTATACTAATGGGCTAATATATCTCTAACACCCCCTCTCAAATTCAAGACGGAAGCTTGATGAAATCTTGAGATTTGATAAGGTTTAGAAGATC
This sequence comes from Quercus alba, assembly GCA_036321655.1. Lineage (NCBI taxonomy): Eukaryota > Viridiplantae > Streptophyta > Magnoliopsida > Fagales > Fagaceae > Quercus > Quercus alba. Next base: position 6,912 of record JAYJMT010000145.1, read on the forward strand.
CATTGAATGAAGTTCGGCTCTATGACGTTCGTTTGAGGAAGGCAATGGTCTTGCAGTGTTGATATGACTTCTAACGGTGGCTTGACTATACCAAAGAGTTTTGACGGCAGCAGTAGGAAGCCAAAGAAGATGAACACAGCGAAAAAAACACCGAGAAAGACAAAGATTGCTCTTAAATATACCGCAAGAACAGAAAACCATGGCCACAAGAAAGTGGCTCTGATACCATGTTAAATATTAGCATTGATACACCATGTTGAATATGCTAGTATGGATGTGGAAGCGAAAGCATAAAGTATAGAACACAGAAACACACGAGAGTTACGTGGTTCAGCCTAATGACCTACATCCACGGAGAAAACCCTAAAGGGCTACATCAATAATATATTAGAGTGTAGTACAAATCCTGTGTTACAATGAATCATAACATGTGTATATATAGTAGACTAAACCCTAGACTAATAGACTTCTAGTACAAGTAGGAGACTTGGCTTGCACACAAAGTAGAATTAGGCTTGGGCCTATACTAATGAGCTAATATCTCTAATAGTAGTACTTCCATTCCATCCAATTTCTATTTTCTTAGAAATATGTAATAATAAATAATAGAATAGAATACAGTAAAACTTAACTAACACAGAGACTATGACATTGACGGGGATGGAAATCACTTCCTTTTCTATTCCTTGTGTACCCCCAAACTGAAAATTAGGTGTTAATTAACTTATGTTAAACTATAATTAATAAATTTTTTTCACTAAATAGAGAGAAATAATGAAAAATAAAAATATAAAATTTTACAATAAGACAAAAAAACTTTATCCTTCCCGTTGTATCAGTAGTTTATGCTACATGAAATTTAGATGTTGAAATATGAGTTATTAATTATGAACTAAAACATAATGTGAATTATATTGTTTGTTAAATAAAAACTCGTTAACATATTTAGGGCACTATTTTGATGTGGTAGTATTATCATCAGTAATTTATATTCCACCTGAACTGCACACGGCTGCTAAATGACCTACGCACAGTGTGACTCTAGTAGATTTCTTTGTTGGATTTTGTCTGGTGTTTTAGAATGATGTTATGGAAATAACAAAAAGGTACAACAATTTTATAAAATTTTCAAATTAGTATGCCACAAAATTTTAAACTGAAGATTGTGGTGGGTTATATGTGAGTTGGCATGTTAAATTCGGGACTGTTGTAAAACTGTTATGGCTTTTTGTTGTGTCCTAATAATAATGCCAATAGATTCAACTCTTGTTGTTGCAATACTCAATAATTAAGGGTTCGTTTGGTAATGGTGTTCTAGTAACGTTGTTTAAGTATTGTGAGAATACGTGTGGGTGAAAAAGTGTTGTGAAAATACGTGTTATGTTGTTTAAACAACGAAAACTATTGTTTAAACAACACAACCAAACAACTCCTAATTCGCTCAAAACATGGAGAACATTGAACAAGGATTAGGAATGATTACACTGATAAATTCAAAGGTCTATTACAATTTATAGCATATGAGAGCTTATTACTAGAACTACACGTACAGGAAAAATGCTTCACTCACTTTCTTATGACCTTTCATTGTCAAACAGAAGTGACTATTAATGAGATTATTACTTATGATACTTCTACTCTCTCTCTCTCTCTCTCTCTCTCTCTCTACATTGTCAGCTAAAGCTTAGTTCTCTATCTCAGTGATAGTAGAAACTTGTACCAAAAATAAGGAATTTTAAAATATATATTTGGTTTTGGGGGTAGAGTCATATTTAGAGGACAGCTGCCAAAAAAATTTGGCTTTGGGCAGCATTAATGTTGGGCTCTTTTTGGTGTTTGAGGTGGTAAAATAGCTTTTACCACGACTAATACTGATTCTCTTAGTAAGGGCTAGTTTTGACCCCAAAAAAAAAAATAAATAAATAAATAGACACTAAAAATCATATTCCAATTACATATATAGATTTCCCTTTTACTACGTTTACCAATGTTTTAGGATACACTACAAGGTTGCATTACCCAAAATGGCAATGCAAGATAGATTTTGTACTATCCAATTAATTTTAATTTGCTACTTGAAGCTTTCACATTTTCAGCATCCCATTATTGGGAGGATGAAGGAAGACTCATGCCATTATCTTTGTAATAAAACACTTATTGTGCCTTTTCAAATGTGTCTTTCCATTATGAAGAATCCCCAAAGACTTATGAAAAAATTTAGTGTCATAATACCTCTAAGCTAGGAAACCTTTTAGTTTAAATTTTACGAGAACGAGGTGGCTCAAACACACACTTATATGACAAGATAGCTAATACCCTTTATCAAAGCAAAAAAAAGCCAGGATTAGTTAACTCTACAATCTAAAAAAAAAAAGGGGTTCCTTCTCTCTAAGTTTCCAACTTCATTTCATTTATTATATATACAATTCATCAAACAAGTTAGTCTTAATTATCCATCATCATTTGTCTCTATATTGCTCTCTAGAATGCCAATAGATATTGTGGGGCCAGTTACTCAGGAAGTATTGTTAAAAGCGGTGTTAACTGGGCCTATAGCCCTATCCGAGGACGTTGGCCCATCCGAGGAGGCCCAAATGAGGCTATGAGTAGAATAAAGCTGAGAGAGGAGTAGGGGCAATGTGAGATGGGTCCAATAAATGTCCGAGGACAACAATATCCTCGGCAACATGTATCCGAGATGAATCTGAGTACCTTATCATCACGAACTTACTTCGGGACTACGTCACAGTTGAAAGTGGGACATTGGATCAGGGATAAGGATAAAAAGGCAGACAAATATCTTCAAAGGCTGCGACCTCCGCATTAATTATCTCTCAACCAACTCTTTGGCCGCATTAATGTGGAAGTGATGCCTGAACAGTGATCAAGTAGCCTTACAACTACTAGTTGATGGTTCCAGGAAGTGTTGGATGGAATAGGAAGGAATCCCACTAATATAGCATACACATGTGTGGTAAGGATGACACTAAGATTGCAGTATATAACCTGGAAGAATGCACTGAAAGAAGGATTGGAACCGGGATACAATAGACTTTTTGAAGAAAACGATAGAACAAAAAATAACCTAGTTGGTCCCGAGAACAAAATTAGATAATCTTGTCTGTGTCATATCGTCCTGAATTGTTAAATTTAATCGTTTTTCTTCTGGGATAAATCTAGTTCTTCAACCCACGCTCTACAAATTTATTGTTTGGGGTCGTTAATGTTTGAGCCCAATCCAGTTTTCGGAGCAATACGATTTCAGTCCCTACAATTGGTGCCGTCTGTGGGGAGAGCTTGATTTAGATTGAAGGAAATCCGGTTATAATGTTCATGATGGAGGAAGTGGATCCACATCACTTCGCAGCAGGACCTCACCAGGTAGATACTAAATTGCACCAAGCAGAATCAAGAGGTTCCTAGCAAGAAAATCCACAACGGGGCCCCGAACAGAGAGAGGGCCGTGAGGGGAGTGTGCGCACAACTCATATCAGCAAAAGTCATTCTCGTGGGAAGAGTCACATTTCCCATGCAAAGAAGGACAGGGACATGCAGCGTGAGATTGACGAGTTGAAAAGAGAGTTGCGCCAGGACTCCACCTAGTGAAACTTTTTCCTATGAAGAGGAACATAGCCGTCGACGTAGGTACAAAAATCCACCTCGCCGAGGCTTGGGGAATAACACCATGAACAAAGCATTAAGCCAAGTTTCCAAGTCACCCTTCACGAGGAATATAGAGGATGCGAACCTTCCTCGTCGATTTCATCAGCCTTCATTCACCCTATACAATGGTCGGACAGACCCGGTAGAACACGTTATCCATTTCAGCCAAAAGATGGCTATCTATTCCAGAGATGAAGCTTTGATGTGTAAGGTTTTTCCATCAAGTTTGGGCTCGGTGGCGATGAGACGGTTCAACGGCCTAAAGGCTAATTCTATTGACTCTTTCAAGAAACTTACCCGGGCTTTTGGCGCTCGCTTTACTACCTATAGCAAGGTTCCTCGGCCTTTGGGGTCCTTGTTGTCTATGTCCATGCAAGAGGGTGAGACTCTTAAGATATATTCGGACAAATATTGGGAAATGTTTAATGACATAGAGGGAGAGCATGACGATGTGGCTATAAGTACATTCAAGGCTGGCCTTCTAGCCGAGCATGATTTGAGAAAATCTTTAACTGGTAAACCAATCACTAGCATGTAGCAATTAATGGATCGAATTGATAAGTACAGAAGAGTAGAAGAAGACTAACTGCAGGAAAAAGGAAAGGCTAAGGTAATCCCTCAGGAGAGGAAGGATTTCAGGTCAGATCGGTACAACAATAACCAACCTCAGAAAGATTATATGGGGTAGTCAGGCTTTGCCAACGCATAGGCGGTTAATGACGTGTTCTGGGAACCGGTACAACAAGTGCTGGAGAAGATTAAGAATGAACCATTTTTTAAATGGCCCAACAAGATGATGGGAAAGCCTACTAGACGCAACCAGAATCTTTACTAACACTATCATCAAGATCATGGGCACACGACTAATGATTATAGGAATTTATGGGACCATTTGGAGCAACTAGTCCGAGAAGGGAAGTTGAAGCAACTTTTGCACCACTCCAGTGGTCGAGTGGGCCAAGCAGGCTCAGATATGCGGGGAGATGCTTTTTCGAGACTCCCCCTTGGTACAATAAACGTTATTTTTGCTGCCCCGGGGAGAACAGGTTCTTGTCCTTCCAGAGTACTGTCGGTATCCTGATCCCCAGCCGAGGAATGTAGCTCAAAGTCTAAAAGAGCCAAGATAAACGTCCCGTTGGTTTTGGGTTTTTCAGATGAAGACAAAGAAGGAACCATATAGCCACATGATGATGCTCTGGTGGTTACGCTAAGAATCAGCGGGTACGATGTGAGAAGGGTAATGGTCGACTAGGGTAGTGCTGCGGATATAATGTACTCTGACTTATACAAGGGGCTAGGTTTGAGGCCTGAGCATTTGACAACTTACAGTTCACCCCTGGTAAGTTTTGAAGGAAGAATGATCGTCCCAAAAGGTCAGATAAGGCTACCTGTGCAGGCCGGTACGGACGTGGTGGAGGTGGACTTCATTGTCGTGGATGTTTTCTCTCCATACACGGCTATTATGGGCCGACCCTGGCTCCATACCCTAGGGGCGGTCTCTTCCACCCTACACCAGAAGGTAAAGAACCCATCCGGAGGCCAAGTCTTGGAGATAGTAGGGAGTTAGGCCGCAACTCGGCAATGCCTAGTGGCGGCTATTCAACACTGGCTGGAAGCGGAGACCTCGGCAACCGCCTATAATGGCTTATAGTAGTTAACAGCCCTAGCATTGCCTTTAAATGCATTGATTGATGAGGCAAAATGTGAAGATCTGGAGAGGGTAATTGTTGCTGATGATCCTGAGAAATTCTTCCAAGTTGGGGCTAAACTGCCTTCGTGAGAGAAGGAGCAGCTAGTAAAATTCCTCAGAGAGAATACCAACGTGTTCTCCTGGAGTCCATACGAAGCCCCGGGTATAGATCCGAACTTCATTTGTCATCAACTCAATGTGAATCCTTCCATTGTTCCGAAGAGACAGCCACCTCAGCGACCGTCAAAGAAGCACGCCGAAGCTGTTAGGAGCGAAGTGGCCAAGCTCAAGCAGGCCGGGGCTATCAATGAAGTTTTTTATCCTCAATGGTTAGCCAACACAGTAGTGGTGAAGAAGAAAACTGGGAAGTGGCGAGTGTGCGTGGATTTCACGGACCTTAATAAGGTCTGCCCCAAGGATCCTTTTCCTATACTGAAGATAGACCAGTTAGTGGATGCAACAGTTGGTCATCCTCAGATGAGTTTTTTGGATGCCTTTCAGGGATATCACCAAATGCCGCCAACATTGGACGATCAAGAGAAGACAGCTTTTGTCACCCCCATCGGAAACTATCATTATAAAGTAATGCCCTTTGGATTGAAAAATGCGGGGTCTACCTACCAACGGATGATGACCAAAATGTTCGAACCATAACTGGGCAGAAACATTGAAGTCTATATCGATGATATGGTGGTGAAGAGTAAAGTGGTGTCCGAGCATGTCGAAGATCTTGCTAGTATTTTTGGAATCCTGAGAGAGCATAAGTTACGTCTGAATGCCTCAAAGTGTTCCTTTGGTGTGAGTTCCGGAAAATTCTTAGGGTACATGGTGACTCATAAGGGAATTAAGGTGAACCCAGACCAGATTAAGGCCATCAACGATTTACAAGCATCTCGGAATCCGAAAAAGGTGCAGAAATTGACAGGAATGACTGCTGCTTTGAACCGATTTATCTCTCAGTCAGCTGATAGGTGTAGACCCTTCTTCCATTTACTGCATAAATGGAAGGGATTTGAGTGGACCGAGGAATGCGCCGTAGCATTTCAACAGTTGAAAGAGTACCTGTCACAACCGCCTATCATGTCCAGCCCTGAGGTGGACGAGGTCCTGTTTGCTTACCTGGCAGTTGCTTCTCATGCAGTTAGCTTCGTCCTAATACGAGAGGACAGTGGTGTTCAAAGGCCAGTTTATTACGTAAGTAAGTCACTTCGTGAAGCCGAGGTGTGATACTTATCCCTAGAAAAGGCCATCTTGGCAGTCGTCCATGCGACTCGCAAACTCCCACATTACTTTTAGGCGCATACCGTAGTAGTCCTAACTCAGGTGCCACTCAAGTCTATACTTAGAAGCGCAGATTATACGGGGAGGATTGCTAAGTAGGGCACGATCCTAGGAGCTTTTGACATCAAGTACATGCCCCGCACCTCAGTGAAGGGCCAGGTCCTCACCGATTTGGTAGCTGAGATGAAGCAACATGACATGGATGAAAAGTCAGTTGGCCTGATTTCCACACAGGATGTCTCATCTTGGAAAGTATATGTGGATGGTGTAGCAAATCAACAGGGAGCGGGAGTGGGGCTAGTGCTGGTATCCCTCGAAAAGATCATCATTGAAAAGTCCTTAAGGCTGGGATTCTCAGCTACTAACAATGAAGCCGAGTATGAAGCTTTGTTGATGGGAATGAGTATGGTCCGAAAAATGGGTGGAAAAGTAGTGGAAGTATTCTCGGATTCAAAGTTAATAGTTGGCCAAGTAAAAGGGAATCTGGAAGCCCGAGATGCCAGAATGCAGGAATATCTGGGTCAAGTTAGGCGTGTGCAAATAGAATTTGAGTCTTTTGACTTATCACATGTACCCCGAGGTGAGAATACCCATGCTGATTCCCTAGCAACCCTTGCCACCTCCTCAGCACGGAATTTGCCCCGGGTCATAATCATTGAGGATTTGTGCACCCCCATCCCGGCAAGGAAGGACGTACTTCAGGTTCATCAAGTTAACCTAACACCGAGCTGGATGGACCCCATACTAAAATTCCTCGAAATTGATACCTTGCCTGATGAGAAAATAGAGGCCGAGAAAATACGGAGGAAAGCTCCTCGGTTTTCGTTATCCGAAGACAAAAAACTGTACAAACGTTCTTTTTCTAGGCCATACCTGCTTTGTGTACACCCCGAGATGTCAGAACCACTTCTAAAGGAGCTGCATAAAGGAATTTGTGGAAGTCACACGGGAGGAAGGTCCCTATCACACAGAGCCATCACTCAAGGATATTGGTGGCCAAATATGCAGAAGGAAGCGTAGGAGTATGTTAGAAAATGTGACCAGTGTCAGAGGTTCGCTCCAAACATCCACCAACCAGGAGGAATTTTTATTCCTCTGCCCAGCCCTTGGCCTTTTGCTCAATGGGGGTTAGATATTGTAGGCCCTTTTCCTAAAGCATTAGGAAACAAAAAGTATCTGCTAGTCGGCACGGATTATTTCACTAAGTGGGTCGAAACTGAACCTTTGGCTAACATCAAAGACGTAGATGTTAAGAAGTTCGTCTGGAGGAATATCGTGACGCGGTACGGAGCTCCACACACCCTTATCTCTGATAATGGCCATCAATTTGATAGCAAGGCCTTCAAGCAATATTGTTCAGACTTGGGGATAAAGAATAGATATTCCACTCCGGCCTATCCTCAAGGGAATGGGCAGACTGAAGCTGTCAACAAAGTAATAGTCAATGGACTTAAGAAGAGACTGGATAATGCAAAAGGAAAATGGGTGGAGGAATTGCCGCATGTTCTTTGGACCTATCGAACAACGCCATGACGATCAACAGGAGAGACTCCTTTTTCCATGACCTATGGAGCCGAGGCCGTCATCCCTCTGGAAACTGGATTCCCAACATTAAGGACTAGTACATTTACCTCAAACGATAACAATGGGCTGTTGGGGAAAAGTTTAGACTTAATCGAAGAGCGGAGGGAGAATGCAATGGTCCAATTGGCTTACTACCAGCAGAAACTCAAGCAAGGCTATGATACTACTGTAAGGCTGAGGCCGTTAGCTGTAGGAGACCTAGTGCTGAGGAAAGTTCTGGGAACCGCCAAGAATCCAGCTTGGGGAAAATTGTGGCCTAATTGGGAAGGGCCTTATCTGATTACATCAGTAGCCAGAATAGGAGCCTATTATCTAGAAGACCTAGATGAAAAAGCTGTACTCCATCCTTGGAATGTAAACAATCTCAAAAGATATTATTATTAACAAAAGTAGTCTAGTTTGGTTTTCCTTTAATTTATGCTAATTATGTATCTTGTGTTTCTACATCTTGTGAAGTATTAAACAGAAACTAAGTTATGTCAGGTCCTCGAACTACAAACTTAGTGGAAATTAGTACCCTCTGACATCTTGTGAAGTATTAAACAGAAACTAAGTTATGTCAGGTCCTCGGACCACAAACTTAGTGGAAATTAGTACCCTCTGACATCTTGTGAAGTATTAAACAGAAACTAAGTTATGTCAGGTCCTCGGACCACAAACTTAGTGGAAATTAGTACCCTCTAACATCTTGTGAAGTACTAAACAGAAACTAAGTAATGTCGGGTCCTTGAACCACAAACTTAGTGGAAATTAGTACCCTATGACATCTTTCAAAGTATTAAACAGAAACTAAGTTATGTCAGGCTCCTCGAACCACAAACTTAGTAGAAATTAATACTCTATGACATCTATTGAAGCATTAAATGGGTTCAATGGAAACTAATACAACCTCTTATTGCTGAAATGTTGGTGCTGCATTTACTTGGGCACTTCAAAATAATGAACCCTCAAGTTCCGTCCTCGGATCACAGGGTCTTAATTATCTATTGAAGATAATAAGTCCTAATAGGACTGCGAGCATCATTTAATGTATAATTGAAGTATTTTAGACCTAATTTTAACTAACTTTGAACACTCCTTTAAGTTTCCGCTTATTAGAATGGATATATATGTCTATATGAAATGTATCTGTGAGATGTCATGGTTAATGGTTATCATCCATTTTGACTGCCAACCGTTGATATGTGTAAGTTGTATTTTTTCTCTTGTATAAGCGAAGAACGATCAGGGTGAAACCACCCAAACCAAAATGACAAAATGGGCAACGCAAAAATGAGATAAACATCAACTCAAAACAAATTCCAAAAAGTAAAAATGCATACTTCATTAAGGTGCGTCTATAAATAAAAAATAATAATAATAATTAAAAAAACAAAAAACAAACATACAAACAAACAAACGTGAAACGAAAACGAAATCCCTTACAAAAGGTTCTAATTAAATTACAAAATAAAGCCTATTTTTTCAGCTTAATCTGGAGCTTGGAAGTCTGGTTGGCCAGTTTGTCTGCCTCGGAGATAGTTACTCCCTCCTTATCCTTAGCAACCCCCTCAGCTAGCCTGACTGTACAAGCCAAATCTTGCTGAAAGCCTTGAGAGGCTACCTCTGCCTCAGGGGCGGCTACAGCTTTATCCAAGGATGTATTTTGGGGGGCACCGATCTCTTTGGTTGGTTCCTGTTGGCTAGGAGGAGAAGGATTCTGAGGCAAAATTCCTTGATTGGGATCAATAGTTGTTTGAGTCACCTCGGCTTGAGTGGATGGAGGATTCGAGGCACGGATTGCAAAAGGATAGAACACATTCTCTGCCTTCCTCAATTCAGATGAAGCCTCAACCCCAGCTCGGTTAAGGGCTTCATTCCAAGTTTGGGCGCAGTAAATGTGACACACCATTGGCACCTCTGCCCTGAGATTTTCCTCTGTCTCGGCCACCCCAAGGTCGTAACCTTCTATTCGGTGTCATTTGTTGCCTGCTCAGCCTCAGCCTTTGCCTTCTCAGCCTCCTCCCTAGATTTTTCAGCTTGGTCTTTTAACTTTTGAGCCTCCTTTAGTTGCTTTTTAAGGGCGGCCATTTGGTCCCTGGCAGCCTTCAATTCTTCGTTTGCTTCATGCAGGCGCTTCCTCTGATCCTTGACTTGCCTTTGTGCGCCTTCCAAGGCCGAGTCAGCGCTTTTGCAAGCTTGCTCCTCAGCAATTAATTTTTTCCTCGCGTCTGCCAGACTGTGCTCGGATATGATTAACGTTTGTACGGCAGACGCCCGCTTCTTTCTTTCATCCTCTAACTGTTGCTGACAGTTATTGAACATCTCATCCAACTTAAAAGTGTTTTGAATAACCTAAAAGGAAGAATTCAATACAATAGTCAGTAGAAAGCACACATCCGTGAATAATGATCGCGGAAAGAAAAAGAAGAGAATTAGCACTATACCATTCCCAAGTATCTCTTGTTGTTAAGGATGAGTTCATTCTTCCTTACATTCTTTAGTTCGGCCATGTCCTTTGGAAGTAATAAGACCTCCTCTACGGCCGAGGCTATGTGGCACCCAATGCCACCGTTGAAGTCCCTAATTGACACATCATCTCTTAGGGGCTCCCCACCATGCATGGGTGTTGGCAGCCAAACTTGGGGCTCAGGAGGTTGAGTGTCCAACCTCTCCTAGCCTCGCTATGAAGTATGGCTAGTCTTCTGCTGCTTTGCAGCTTGTTGGGCCTCTTCCTCACGAGTCGGACGAGATTTTCCGGTGTCTACCACGTCCTTCCCTTTCTACTCCCTTCGCCTTTTCAAATCAGTAACTTCAGCTCGGACCGGCTGAGGAGGTTGGTGAGAAGGTTGGTGAGGAGCGGGGGAGGAGACTTGGTAGGAGGAGGAGGAATCTGATACCACGTGGATCTCCCCAGTGCACTCTTCACAGGCCGATTCTCTATCAGCTCCATTAGACTTTTCTGGGGCTTCCTTTGTACGCCCATTTTGTCAAGATCTTCCTCGGAGTGTATAATTTGATTAAAAATCTCGAAGTCGTTTGAGGAGTCTGAAACTTCTACAACTTCCTCTGGGTTTTCTTCTTCTTCGTCCTCTTTTTCTTCTTCCCCTTTCTCTTTTGCTTCCTCTTCCCTGAGGGCAAGCTAGGACGAAGAGGCTCCTATCGAGATAGTGGCAACAAAAAGAGGTTGAGTGTGGGGTGTATCTCTAGGAAATGGTATACCCTTTGGAACGACGAACCCCTTGTAGGCGATGCTAATACGCCGGAGCCGAGGATCACGAGCTTTAATTACGTATTGGGGAGCTTGAAAGGCAAATGAGAGAGGTGGGTATCCGAGGATTAAGTGGGCTGCTTAGAGTTGACCATCAGTTTCGTTCACGTATATTTCAACTCGCAACACCCTATCCAAACTCTCTTTGTTGACTAGGCGAAGGTTGGGCTTGGTATAACGCCTATCTGTAAAGTCATTGAATTAAAGGAAAGTTCCATGAGAAACGAAGGTATTGAGACACGAAACAAACAAAGAAAAGATGTAAACTAAAACTCATGAATCCATGGCTATACTATCACCTGGTACTCCCTCCTCCGTTGGGCAAGACAAGCCATCGTGCCATTCCCCGGAAAAAATAAGGAAGTCCTCCTTTAAATTTTTGTGTGAAGAGGGAAGGCACTGGATTAGCCTTACTGCGGGATACCTCGATTTGAGGTAGTATCCCTGCCCCTTCAAATTATGTAGATTGTATACCTAGTTTACATCATAATGGGTTAGGTTCAAGTTCATTCTCTCATTTAAGGCTTCTATACTTCCCAGGACCCTAAACATGTTTGGGGCATACTGTGTGGGAGACAACCTAAAAAATCTAAGATAGCTTCTAGTAATAGGGCACATGGGAATGGTCATCCCACCTTCTATGAAGGCGATCATGGAAATGACTACCTCCCCTATTCTCCTATTGTCAACCCATTCCCCCTGGGCAGCATATCTCATACCCACAGTTGATGGAATCCTATATTTGGCCCGAAAACTTCTTAGACCCTCCTCGGATTTAACAAGATCTTCGAATTTACCCATTCTCCTAAGGGGTTTTGAAGAAGAATCAATAAGTTTAAGATAGAAGTTAAAAAGAGGTTTCAAGAAGACTTACAGGTTTGAAAGAGGGTCCTCGGACAAGAGTCTAGTATTTGTAGACGCACAGGGGAACGAAGGAAAGTGACAGGTTCAATGTATGAGCTCTAGGATTGTGTAATTGATGAATGTAGGAGAGAGAGTTGATTTGAAAAACTATTTATATTGGCTCAGAAGTTACAAGCGGGAAAGTTCCCGCTCGTAAAACAAGAAAAGCCTCCCACCATTCGATTCACATCCTGCCGTTGAACGTGGGAGACAAGGACGTCGCTAAAATTTAATGCTAGGCATGCCTTGGGTGCCGAAACGTCAGGAGCGTATCCAAAATATACCAAAAGACATGAAAGAATTCAGAAATACAGAGTAAGGCCAAAAACGAGACGTAATAAGGACATCAAAATCATCCTTTTCTTCCAAGGAGTCAAAAAGCAAGATTTTGAGGGGCTATTGTGGGGGCCAATTACTCAGGAAGTATTGTTAAAAGCGGTGTTAACTGGGCCTACAGTCCTATCCGAGGACGTTGGCCCATCTGAGGAGGCCCAAATGAGGCTATAAGTAGAATAAAGCTGAGAGAGGAGTAGGGGCAATGTGAGATGGGTCCAATAAATGTCCGAGGACAACAATATCCTCGGCAACATGTATCCGAGATGAATCTGAGTACCTTATCATCACGAACTTACTTCGGGACTACGTCATAGCTGAAAGTGGGACATTGGATCAGGGATAAGGATAAAAAGGCAGACAAATATCTTCAAAGGCTGCAACCTCCGCATTAATTATCTCTCAACCAACTCTCTAGCCGCATTAATGTGGAAATTATGCCTAAACAGTGATCAAGCAGCCTTACAGCTACTAGTTGATGGTTCTAGGAAATGTTGGATGGGACAGGAAGGAATCCCACTAATCTAGCATACACGTGTGTGGTAAGGATGATACTAAGATTGCAGTATATAACCTGGAATAATGCACTAAAAGAAGGATTGGAACCGGGATACAATAGACTTTTTGAAGAAAATGATAGAACAAAAAATAACCTAGTTGGTCCCGAGAACAAAATTAGATAATCTTGTCTGTGTCATATCATCCTAAATCGTTAAATTTAATTGTTTTTTCTTCTGGGATAAATCTAGTTCTTCAACCCACGCTCTACAAATTTATTGTTTGGGGTCGTTAACGTTTGAGCCCAATCCGGTTTTGGGATCAATACGATTTCAGTCCCTACAGATATATAGGTCAAGAGTCTTGTAACTCAATTGATATTTTTTAGTATTTTCAATAAAGATGTTTAATGTTCAAATCTTCCATTGCTATAATTATCAAATTATTAAAGGAAAAAATGTAATGACATAGCGTTATAGGCAAATTAGAATAAAACTCACAAACCATCAAATCCGAAAAGTATCACATATGTTTGAATGGCATTATATTTTAAGAAAAATAAAAATCATGCGCTAATTATAACTCCTAACTATTCCAAATCTCACCACACTCCAAGCTCTCACATATTATCGTTTAGGAGTAGTGGAGGAGCACAATTGTTTATGCTCAATTAGCAACACCATTCCTAATGAAGATTCTTAAACTGCTTCCATAATCTATATATATATATATATATATATATATATTATATATAACCGAAACTTTTGAACCTCCCACAATTTTCCACGTCAGCATTTAATTTAATTTTTTTCTATTTTTTAAATTTGATTTAAAAAGAAATCTAATTTCTGCCCACCAAATACACGTTAGAAAACCCAATGCCTCTTTAAAACCAAAAAACTAAAAATACTCTCCTCTTTCTCACACGCTAACATCTCCTTCCCCTAAACCTAAAACTCACCCTTTCCTTCCTCCAAAATCAAAACCCAAAACTCAGATATTCTCCCACCGTCGCCACCGCCACCACGGATTGCCACCCTCCAAGTCTCTTGCAACTTTCAATGTCAGATGAGTAAAAATTTGAAGTTAGAGTTCCAAATTTCATCAAAGTAAAGATTCTAATTTGTTTATAAATTGTCTAAGATCAGGTTTGCTATCAAATTTGAAGTTGGCTTCGTTGAACCTAGGGAATCCGTTTATTTGCTGAGAAAAAAGAAAAGGTGAAAGTGAATAGCAAGTAAGGAACTTAATTTTTTTTTTAATTTACTTTTTCACAGTTCTTGAAAGCTACTACAAAGATAGAAGAAATCTCTTCTGAGTTGCACTTTTCACATTTGCTTATTCTCTGTTTTTCTTTCCCCTATTTGCTTATATTTGATTATCATCTATTTGCTCGCTGAGAAAATGGAAAACAATATTTTAGTCTCTGTGATTTTTTTTTTAATCACTCAACTGCGTTAAGTTTCTTTTAATTAAATTTTTTAATTTATATTCAGGAAGACATGGTAGAGACTAAAACCTTTGAAAATTGATGGCGATGATCATAGTGAGAATTATACCATCAAAAAACGTAGAAGTATTATAGGATTTTCTATATATGTATGTGCACGTGTGAAAGCAGGGATGAAATTTATGGAGTTGTGAAAGTGAGATTATAAAGTTTATTCTTCCTAATAGTTACTTTGAATTTTGGATGTGAATTGTAGAAGATTATAAAATATTTAGTTTGGAATCGTTTGAACTATATATTACTTTTTCTTGCTATCTTTTTTGAGTTATTATATTGCTTGATTGAATACAGAGGGAATTGTTGGAAATATAATAGAAAAAAGAATATAAATTAAAAACTGAAAATTGAAAACTATATTAGTTTATTCATTATTTTTACATTGATTATCAGCCTGGAGCGCACTCAATATAACTTTGGATATTGAGTTGCAAATTTTTAGATATATAAAAATACCTGTGCCTTGCGCTATATACTAATTCTTGCGTGGCTAACAAATCAGATAAATAGGTTTCATTGTTCATTCTACATGGGCTTCGTCTCTTGGCATTTTAAAGAATGGTGAGTGATGTTTTTATTTTAATTTTAGATTTTCCCCCTTACCTATTCTCTTTATTTTGAGTAAATTTGTGGTTTTTTTAAAAAAACCAAAAGAGCCTTACATTATTATTGTTCATTGAGAACCTTAATAAGGGGCAGAGAGAGTCAAAGAGGGAGAGAAAAATCTAAGGGACTTTATAATCAGACCAAAACTTCTCCGAAAACATTATCAGTAAGTTTTTAATTTTGTTCTATTGCTTTTGGCTGTTAAGTATGATTTAGGGTTACGTTTGGGAGTGTTTCTTTTGAATGATTAGCTTAGATTGATGGGTTTGGAACCGGTAGTAGAGTTTGCTAATTTCAATTATTGGCCGCATTGCTCTCTCTTTAATAATCAAATCATTGCTCTCTCTTTCATATCAATTGAGGGGGTTGCTAATCGTAGTAGCATGGCTTTGTCCTCAATTTCTTGGTTATGATTTTCCATCTTTTTTTGTTAATAGGCAGGATGTGGTGTCATTGCCGAATGGTGTATTTGCCCATGTCTTATTTATATGGGAAAGATTTGTCGGTCCTATCGTGTCCATAATCCAATCTTTGAGAAAGGAGCTTTATATGGTTCCCTATCATGAGTTTTTTCTCCTTTAAGCTTTCTACATTTAACTTTTACCCTTCCATACTATAATATTTTTTATTCTTTTTTCAAACTCTTGCTGTTGCACAGAAAAATAATTCAAATAATAGGTTTCAAAGATACTTCAAAATAGGAAGCACAGATACTTCAAAATAGTTGCTGTATTGGATTAATTGATATTGTATAAGTAATAATGATTGCCTGAAGATTTAGAATTGTAATAAGATTTTAATCAATATTGTAGAGTTTGGTCAGGCTCCCAAGGGTCAACTTCAAACCCAATGGATGATTTTTATAGAGGTGTTGAAACAGAGACTTTGACAGGTACAATCTCTTCCACTCCAATATGAATTACCCATAATATTTTGTATCTATAAATATTCTTCTCTTGGCTTCAACTCAAACTTTTCTCATAAACAATACTTTTGTTAGTGGGAAAGAAAGAAAAAACAACCTAGCAATCCAATCTGTTCTATGTTAGACAGCACCTTTAAGATAAAATACCTGACTGTTTTATTCTTATTACATAATCTAAATCTAAATTCCCAAATTTTTGAATTTTTACAAAAATTTATTTTCTTTTTCACTCATTTTTATTGTGTCCATGCTTTAATTTAAAAGATATTGCAAAGGTGGAGATAGAGTATAAGTATAAGGACTTAGCTAAAGCCCCTCAAAGCTTTGGAAACAGTTATTATATCTTTCTTCTCTTTTTGTTTGTTTGTCTAATTCTTTGACTGAATTGAAAATAAACAGTTAAGTTCTTTTGCAATCTAACATTTTAATTTATCTAGATTTTTATCATTTTGGGTGTGTTACTGATAATTGATATATGAGCAGATTTGTTTGGTTTGTTATCTGCTCATCCAGTAACACCCTTGATTATTTGGGTTATTGGTTTTGATTAAGGTTGATAGGAGGGCAAAATAGAAGATATCTACAATCCCACTTACAAAAGAAAGCAAATACACCCTCAAGAACAATCTTCTACTGAACTTATACTTCTCATCATGTACCGCAGATTTACTAAATAAGTTGACAGAAATCCCTAGAAAATAGATATCAAGGAAAATCGAATATTTACCTTATATTTTTTGTGCATATGGGTTGGATAAGAGTCTGGCTTTTGTCATTGTGTCAGTCTGTGGGACAAACAATGTGACACCTAATTGAAAAGGTTACTAAAACAAACATTTCCCTGCATTTATTAACCATAACCCATATACTTCAATAATTATATGTATTATTGAATTTTGGTTTGTGTATGTGATTCAAATTTGAGAAAAATTTTAGTTAAATTAAAGTAACCATTTCAGTATTACATTATTATTGAGAACATAAAAAATGGTCAGAGAGGAAGAACATTTATAAATATACTACAAGTTGAAAATTTATATGCTTGCAAATAACATTTACAAATAGACAGACACAATAATGTTTTGCAATGTTGAGGCTGAATTGCATGAAATAGATATTGAGTCTGTTGATGGAACTAGAGAAGTAGAGGGAAGCAGAAGAATGCACATTATAATGGTCAGCACTTTCTAATGTTCACAACCACTGTTATATAAGCATATAAATCTTTTTGAAGCCAAAATTTAATGGTGGTTCTTGCTTAGCAATTCTTTTGTTGATGTAAGTAGTGAAGATCAAAACCTTATAGAAACGAAGTAATTTGAGACACATATAATTAAATGATATAATAGTTCTCAACTCTATATTTCTTTGAGCATTTAGATCAATGAAAATTTCGTATCTTTGTTGTGTATTGAGGTAGCACCATGAAAGGTTAATTAGCAAATACAAGATTCTCTTTCCATGAAACATGTTTCTCCAACTTAGTAAGCCTAATTTGTTTATTGATTAATTTAAACCCTTTTTTTTTTTTTTTTTTTTTTGTCGTTTAGTTATTATAGATTGTATGCAAAGATGATCCATAATCCATTGATTCAATATCAGTTACCTAAGATTGTTAGATTTACAAGAACTATGATTGCATATTAAAAGTTTGTTGCTTAGAACTATTTGATCATTTTTGGCAAAAGCACTTTAGCCATCAGATGCTTTTGTGATTCAAAATGCTTTAAAACAATTGGGCTCTAGGTGATATAGAGGCATTTACCCCACTTGGTATATACGATTGGATACAAGTTTCTGTATTGGTTAACAACTTTAGGATGTTCATTGTAAAAAATAAAATAAAATAAAAGTTTTGTGAAATAGGTCACCATCAAATGTAGTGCAGTGCAAAAGAAGAGGAAAGAGAACATCATATTACACAAGTTGGGAAAGTTGACATTCATCATGCATCCTGCAATGGAACAATTTATCTCTTTCCTCTATCATAGATTGTTTTATTAAAAAGATGAAAACAACCTATTTGTTATGCAAACAAATGTGCAAGATAACATAGATTATATTGGTAGTGAATGGTAGATTTAATTGCAGTTGAGCATTGTGTGAAGTTATCACCATAGCATTTTTTTTATAGCCAAGTTATAATAGAAAAATAAATTTTTATATTTTTTATTCAACTATCCCGTGCATCGCACTGGTTAGCGACTAGTTAAGCTAATTTTCATATTTTGATAGCCATACAATTATTCCTACTTTTGTAATCCCACAAAGAAGTGAACAAAAAATAAGATAAAGTTTGGCAACTCCTCTATGCTTATAAAATTTCTAGATGATCAAAGAACAATAACACTACAAAAAACATGTTTTTAAAACTATGGTTAAATATACCATTGTCCCTAAACTTTAGTCCATGAAGGATTTTATTCTAAAATTTAAGCCGATTGCTTTTAATCCCTTAGTAATAAAAGCTATAATAGATATCTAAGAAAACAAAATCAATTAAGATGGGCTTGATTCGAGAAAAAATATCTTATAACAGCAATATTAAGGGTATGTTTGGTAGACTGTAATAGGCACTGTAATGTAATAGTTATTCTCACTGTTTTAAAAACCAAACCAGACTGGCTTCAATCGGGAACCAAACCTAGAACCAGTCCGGTCAAAACCGAGAAAACCGGTCAAGAATCGAGAACCGGTTTTCTCAGTTTTCTCGGTGACAAATGAAATTACAGTTGTTAGGCCAAATAATTTTTTTTTTTTTTTTTTTGCTGATACAAATGGCATGTCAAGGAATAGCGACCTAGAAAGAGAAGGCGTTGTGGCGGCCAGTGTGGAATAAGTTAAAGACAAGATTGATGCCCAAATGGAGAACAACAGTCGTTGATCCAAGAAATCTCGAAGCAGATAATAAAAGAGTGTGGTTGTTACCTCAAGTAGTAACGAAGACACTCAGACACAAAGACAAGTGCCAAATAGTCACAACTCACAAGTAGCATGGGAATAGTTGCCTTAAGGCAGTTATAAGAGGTTATGAACCCTGTTAGCAAAATGACACATAACAATGATGATTAACAAGGAAGCAATACACGGAAAGTGAAGTTAGGCATAACCGCTAAAACTTCCAAGTATAAATAGAGGCTTATACTATAAGAAAATACACTAGGCATAACTTGTATGTTGCTTTCCTTATGATGACAGTCTTATTTAATCAAGTGTTAGTCATTTCCGATGCAATATTTAGGTGCTTGTTTATCTTTGATCTGAATACCTACTTGTGTTGAATCAATTTGATGTTAGAATAATGACTTAGGTTGTAATCTGTTTCATTATTTTGATATAATTTACTTTGAGATGATGCACTTTGATTCAATTAACTCTGAATAGGGGAAATTGAATTAGGACATTTTGACTTAATCTGTTTAGGCAAAAACCACTTCGTACCAATGGCGATGGAAAGTTGAAAAAAAATTAAAAAAAAAGATTTCATGAATGGTTTGTGTGTGTGTATTCCATGCTTACTTTTTTGGAACTTATTCATTCTTTTAACAAATAAGAATTAATTCTTTTTTCTAAAATTTGACACAAAATTATTGAAATTTGAAATGTAATATTTTCTAGGAAGAAAATATTTGTCCTTATCAAGTTATTAGTCCTTATCTAAGAAGCACGTACAAATATGAGTATAACACCAAAAAAAAAAAAAAGTAAATCGGCTGAATAAATACAACACCTCAAGTGAAGTATTCTAGCTTCCTAGAATATTTTTTTAGTAATCTACATCCTCTCAAATTTAAATTCCCTTAATTACCAGCTAAATTTAAATTGAATCAAAATAAAGATGCTTGATGCTACTGTCCTACGTACTAGGCTTTAAGATTTAAGGATTTTTTTTCCCTTTACAACAGGTGGGAGAAGAGAATTCCAACTTAGGTTCTATATTCATGGATAGAGCCATGACAAAAGTCACTAAAAAGTAAAAGCACAAAGCTCTTGACAATTTTAACAAAAGTGTGGTTGTGATTTTCTATCACCTATATAATATCTATTGATTAAGCATCATGAAAATTGTGATTAGTAATTTTTAGAACATATCTTGTCTTAGATATAAATTTCTCTCTCTCTCTCTCTCTGTGGGGAGGGATAATTTTGACGTAAATTGTATCATGATTGAGTACCCACATTTATTTCACAATCTTGTATTTGGTTTTGTTTATATTGCTTTTGGTATTATTTTTCTCCTAACACAATTTTGCCCTATTTACAGGATATGAGGCACCACATTTGAGGTATTTACACTTCTCAACTTTGGTTCTAATGTGATTTTTAAAGAACTTCGTAGATATAACATGAAATGAAACCTTTTTCTTTTATTATTGAAGAACATGAGTATGCAGTCCTGGATCCCCTGCTGGTCCTAACCGTTCTGTAATTAGATAAAATGGGTGCTATTTGTTTGCCTAATTTGACAAAAAAATGAAAGCAATATTTTTTAACAATTTGTACAATTACAGGTTTTCTTCTTTATGATGGGTTAACATATATATTTAAATATGGCAAACAAAGAGTAGACAATCTAGAAATAATGTGGACCTATATATACTTTTTTGTGTATAATAATAATAATAATACTAATAATAATCGATATATCTATATATTCTATATATATATATAAAACGAAGCCTCTGAAACTCCCATAATTTTCCACATCACCACTATTTTCTTTTTCTTTTTAATTTAGATTCTTTTTCTTTTATTGAGTCTACACTACAAGCCCAATCCAAAGTCATATATATATATATATATATATTATTTAACAACCAGATGTTTTCTGGAACTCCTGACTATTGTTTCGAGCTTTCTAAAGAGTGTTTTCTGTTTTGTCTCTCTTCTTCTTCTTAGGGTTTAAGGCTGCTGCAAAGTTTGCAATAGTCCCAAGTCACCACACCAAACCAGGTATCTACAAACAAAAATCTCTCTTCTATCTTCTACCTTCTACCTTCTCTTTCTCACTCTCTCATACACGTAGGGCTCTTCTCTCTCTCTCTCTCTCTCTCTCTCTCTCTCTCTCTCTCTCTCTCTCTCTCTCTCTCTCTCTCTCTCATGCACGGCTCTTCTCTACAACAATAAAACCAAGGCTTAAACCTCTTGTCTGTAGGGCTAGGCTAATTAATTCCCAAATCCTGTGTAGTTGTTTTGTATCTGAGGCTTACTTTGTAGAAAGTTGGAATCTTTCAACAACCGGATGTTTTTATAGACTCCATTGTAGGCATTTAATTTATTTTATGCTTTACGAATATTTATGATAGTTTTATTTGATACGTCAAATTATGGAAATATTTTTGTTATTGTTTATAGTTTTATTTATCGCTTCTATTTGTCAATGTACGTAGTATTTGTTATTAGTAGCTTCTCTAAAGTGAAAGAAAATTCGTGTTTTATTTTAGGTTTTATTTTAAACTAAAAACTTGGGTCTTCTTAAAACCCTAAAACATAATTTGTTTAAGGGCATAAGGTTTTGCTTGCCACAAAATCGAGGTGAGAACCCCATCTTCAAGTCGATCAATATTATTACATTGTTATATGAATCTTGAAATAATATATAGATGGTTTGGCAACATAGTGAGATTTGGTTATTTCTGGTATATTATTTACTTGATCACAGTGGAATCCATGGTCGTACTCTTATCGTTTTATTGACGATAAAGAAAAAAAGGTTCTTCAGCATCAAAGGTATTTCTTCTTCTATCATTATTTCTTCTAATTTTAAATTGTAAATTAGCATCAAAGGTATTAATAAGGTATTTCTTAGACCCTTTAACTTTGACGCTAGAAGAAGAAATACCTTTGATGCTAAAGACCCTTTTTTTTCTTAGACCCTTTTACCTTTGAAGAAATAATTACAGGTATGCTAAATTACAATTAAAATTTTACAAATGCAGCTTAGGATTTGGTTTGTCAATCTTTTTTTCTGGTTATAATCTTTTTCTGCTTGGCAAATTTTTTTGTTAGATTTTTTTTTTTTTGCTCCTGAAATAAATTTCTGATTTTTTTTTTTTAGTATAGCGTTATGTTTGTCTATATACATCTAATTTCTAAATATTGTAGTGTTCTCTTTACATTTAAAAAGAGAATGAGACTAATTTGAATTGTAACTTATCATGTTTAAATAATTTATTTTGAATTTTAAGTGATTAATATTTGCATTGGTATGTTGTTGAGATCCAATAGTTGTGTCTTTAAAATCAAGAGGAATTGAAAAACAATATCTAAAAAAAATTGTAAAAGAGTCATGAAGGTTGGTACTAAAGACATATAGAAAGAAAGGAAAATTGAAAATCTACATACTGATGCTTCTATAATTACTCATTTGAAATTCAAACTAGTTTCAAAAAGATAGTTTGTGGTTTAGAGCATTTTCTGTTTTCACTAATTGCGTTTTGTTTCACTATACCTATTTTTAAATTTTGGTTTGTGTTGTCTATCATTTAAGTTTTCTATATTTGTGGAATTCTTTGTTTTTTGCCAGCTTTGAAACAAAATTATGCCAAATCAAGATCCACACTACTAGCATTATTGTTAGTCACTTGGAGTTCAATGGTGTATTAAAGTACATACCTTTGAAACTTTTGATTAGTTATGAAAAAATTAGATAGTTGAGTGTATGAATGTATTTTGCACATTTGAAGGTGAAACATTTGTAATAAATGACAAACATTGCAGGAAATAAACAATTCAATTCTAGCAAAACAAAAGACCGACAAATCTATCAACAATTAGCAAATAGAAGTACCAAAAACCTCATCCATAAATTCTTCATTTTACTTCTCCCATAACTTCTGTTGTTCTAAAAGAAAATAAGGAAATAGCCAAATGCTTCGCAATCATCACAAGTAAACTACACCAAAAGCATCAAAGGAGAGAGAAAAATGACTAAGTGCTTTTAGATATATATAAAGTTAATGTTAATCTGATTTCATACTACTATTAGAGTTAATGCATTAGAGTTTGCAAATTGGCTGATTTCGAGAGAGTTAAATTCTAATATGCTACTATCATTCTTATGGCCTACACCTCTTTTTGTTCATATTTATATTTGTATCATTCTTTTCATTAGGAACAAGTAAGTTCCTTTCAGAATAGTATATGTTGTTATAGTAGTCATCTTGACCATTTGAAGTTTTAACTTAGCCTCATTGATTTTATAAATTTAATTGCATAAATGTATATAATATATTTTGTGAATTTTGTTGATAAATTTGTAAAGCATGGTATTATTGAACAAAAGGATCAAATTGATAGGGTGAGGGATATATTAAATTGACAAAATTTAACTTGATGTCTCTGTACTCTCATTTTGTTGTTGTTTTTTTTTTTTTCCTCCCTTTTCCTCATTTTGTGTTTCTATGTGTGTTTTTAACGTTTATTCTTCCTGATGGAACTATTCTATATTTGTCCAGGTTTAATAAAGTAGAAACGTTGAAAGAGAAATTGCTTAGAAACAACAAGGAGACTTATTGGGTTCCTGATTTTGTGAAGGTATAGTGTCTCCCTGTAACAATGACAACAGATTCTCAAATAAAGCTAGCAGCCTTTTTAAGTCTACAATTGTTGAGTTTTAGATAGAACTAGCCGCGGACCTGCGCATTGCGCATGATAATTATTTTTATAGTGGTTTTATTAAATTTTTTTTATACAATTTAAACTAATTTAATAAAGAGTAATGCATTTTGTAATTATATTTTTATTTATTATAAGAATAATTATAAATGTAATATAGGAACAATCATAAATCATAAATTTAATAATTTTTGTCGTACTAAAATGAAAAAAATACAATTTTTCTCAGAAATTCAAAAGGAAAGTTAACGAAAATATTTATTTATTTTTATAAAAGTTATAACATTTTGTGAATCATTAAAAAGAATATAAAATTTGGAAATTATTCTTTTAGTTTTAAACAAACTTTCTCGAACTTATTTTTTCTGCCTACAATCCAAAACATTGAAAAAAGTAACTAAAAAAATTAATAAAACTTAACTATGATTAATTGGACCAATTAGGAAAACAATTTGTTGTTTATAATCTACCAAGGTTATTTTCTTTGCAAAAATTGTAATTTCATCCACTCAAAACATATTATCAAATAAACAATTATTAGCAAAACCTAAGAATTAAATTTCTATATATGCATTGTTATAAAATAATAATAATAATAATTAAAGTAAAATTGCTAAAGATAAAATTTGTCACTCATCCAATAATTTTTGTTTAGCCAACCTTTGCTTTTCTCTAAATAAATGGCATTATAGAGTACTTCTAATACAATTATTAAGAGTACTTTGTCCACCACAAAGGATTAAAAAATAAACAAAAATTATTAAAGTCTCATAGTTTAACATCTAAATTGAGTACTATAAAAATCATGCTATCAAATTACAATAACTACCAAATTAAATTATCCAAATCATGCTATGTAGTAGAATAATATTATATTTTTATATACTATATTTAATCCTTTATAATGCAATAGGATAGCATTTAACAATCAAAGAGAGAGAGAAAAAAAAAACCACAACAATTAAAAAAAAAAAAACTGAATCGCATTAACCTAAAGTAGATTAAAGAATATATAAAATTATCAACCTAAAGTGAAGATGCAAGAAAAATAAAAAATAAAAATCCACCCAAAAATTGAGAGAGAGAGAGAGAGAGAGAGAGAGAGAGAGAGAGAGAGAACATTTTTTCAGTAAGGGAAAACTATGCATAGAATGAAAGAGATAGTGACAAATTTATAGGAAGAGGGTGTGAATAAGAAGAGACAAAAATAGAAGAAGATGAAGGGAAGGATGAAGAATGATATTAATGTAGAAGGTAGTGGAGAGATGAGAAGGTGAGGGAAGGAGAAAGGTTGGAGAAGTAGTGGGGAGATGAAAAGGTAAGGGATAGAGAAAGGTTGGAGAAGTGTAAATATGAAATAAAAATATATTAAAAATAATTATAAGAAAATGGAAAGAAAAAAGATAATGACGTGGATGCTGATGTAGCTCAACATGAACGCAGCAACATTAAACACTACGTTTCAGTTTTTAGTAATATATAGATTTATGACGGCACAAGTTTTCCCATAAAATTTCTATATGCTAGCTATCATACAAATGTTGACAAACTGAAGCTGGCCAATCTATTTGGCTTATGAGAGTGTAATAGTTTGGCTTGGTTGCAATTTCTCTGCAACCTGACTGGTTGGATTTGTGTACAAGTTCATATTTATGTAATTAACTAATAACCAACCTGAATACAAACCTGCACCACACCTAGTTGTTTGCTCACATGATAGTTTCTTAATTAACTAATTACTAACTATTTTAAATATATTTTTTTCATGTAACAAAGATAATGCGCATTGTTATATAATGAAACTGCATATACCTCGTAATTTTCTTAAATCAAACTTGTCACCAGGGTGCAAAAACTTATACATAACCCAATGACTTTAAAAAGACATTTCAGTTCAAAAGACTATGCAGCTTGGGTTGACGTATGTAATATTTAAAGGAGACTCAAAACACAGTTAAGAAATAGTTTGGTACACCTATTGTGTATTCAAGGTGCTATATGTATTATTATTTATTAATTTTGAATATAATTTTTTTACTTAAAAAAAAGATCAATGATGATTAATTCTTTCTATGAAGTAAAAGAATTTTGTATCCATTAATTAACATGTTCCTTACATATCTTTCACAGGTGATGTTGTTCTCAAACATTTGAAATTGCAAGCAGAGGCTCAAAGTTCACTAAAACTTCCGGTCACTGTGTAAGAAAATCTAGACGCCTCTCAAAAGCTATTCACCTTCATTTTCTATCATTTTGTCTTGGTACCCCAATTCCCACGCCTCTCCTTTGTTGTGTTCACTATCTTTCTTAATTTGATGCATACTTGCATCTTTGTAAGTCTTTTTTTTTTTTTTTCTTTTAATTATATGCATTCAGATTTGTATCATAGGGCCGTATCGAAGACAAACGTAGCCGTATAAAACAAATTTTTAAAAGAAATTTGTAAAACAAACACAGTTGGGACATACCCAACATGCAGTACTGCATTGGAAAGGGAAGTGGTATTATATGTGAATGGGTGAATTTCTCGCTCTTGAAATTGCATGAAGAGACGCCTAAGTGTGTGTGTGTATGCAACCTGAACTTCCTCTGAACTAAATTACAGAGTACAGTACCTAAATATAGATATTATCACTTCATACATCTTCTCTTTTGACCAACTTATTTCATAAATGAAATAAAGTTTCATAAATTAAATTAATTTTAACCCTTCATACAACTTCCTTCTTGACTAACGTTTTTCATAAATTAAAACAACTTTAAACTCCATAAGAAAATGTGACAATCAACTCTCAACAAGTAACTCCTAATTACATGGATGCATTAGGTTCTTTCCCACTGATAGAATCAACAAATCTTATCGATTTTTCGAGGCAACTTAGACCAACTCTTGGAACCTCAAAGAAGTGGTAAAAGCCCCAATTATATTTCTTGAAATAACTAACTTGTTATTTTTCTTGTAAATAGAATTTAAAAGCCAAAGCAGAGGCTTTCATTCCATTTGGTGCGGCAGTAAATTTTGTCCTGCAACTGATCTAGCTAAGCCTATGATAACTATTTTCCTACATCATTTTCTCCTTACTAGCAAGTGAGTTCCCTCAAACCTTTTGCTATGTGGGCAACAATTTACTTATTTTGGAAATTAAATATCACCATACATTGTATTAGTATATGTGCTCTATTACAATTCTATAGAAAATCAATTGAGTAAGCAAGATAACCCTTTTTCTATTCTATTTTGTCATTAGCCAAAAATGAGTTCCCTAAAAATGAGTTCCAATGAAATAATAATTAATGATTCTTGATGAGGTCAGCGGTGACATAAGTATGTAGTTGCAGATTTTTATTACAAACTAAAATAAAAATACTCATAGTTGGTGTGTAATATAATATTTAGCTTTCTTATACATCTTACATGTGTACATGATTGTACTACATTGTGTACATGTGGTCCAATATTCTACATCTTACCGTACTTCTTGTTTATTTTTGCTTTGTAATGGGGGTTTCAGGTAGGAAGACACTAAGCCACCTATGATTCTTCATCTTCCACTACTTGCTGAAGATAAGGTAGCTTTCTTTTCATTACTCGCCTTGTGGGAAATGCACCTGGGTGTAATATATGATTACAAAAAATGTATTCCCTAATCTAGCTATAGTTGACCTATAGCCGCATTTCTTATAAATGCAGCTAAAACCCACCACATATACCAGTGTTTTTAAAAACGTAGCTATAGGTCCCCTCTGTAATAAGTAATAAATTTCACATGATCATAGCTGCATTTATTTTGACTGTATTATTTGTTTAAAAATATGACTATAGTTACAATAAGTGAGGTTTTAAAAAACTTTACATCCTTTGCCGGTGAAATTCAATTTACATTATAATCTTAAACAAAATTGTTTAAATAACTACCTTAGCAGATAAGGTTCATGGTTAGGTGTCTACTATTTTCTAGCTACACAATTAACTCACAAACGAAACATCCTCGATCTTTCTCAACCACGTGAAAATCATCTTTATAATACTATGTTTATTGCAAACCCATAATCCAAAATCACATTCTATATTTCTATATAACAATTTGACAATAAACTAAATGCACCAGCATGTTTTTGTTGAAATATAGGCTTGTCTCACAAAAATTTGATAACACTTCATAGTTAAGTTTGAACTGGTATCACTCAATAAACAAGACCCCTACCATTGTAGCCTTGATCTCTTTATTTGTAGTAATAAACAAGACCCCTACGCATTTACAATTGGGATTGTTTTTAGTTGAAAAGCTAGGTGAGCTTACCAAACTTGTTTAATCATTGGGTCAGATTTTGATTGACCTTTTTGTGTCAAGCTTGAAAGTCTATAATAATTATTTCATATTAATATAGTTGTGTTTTTCTTGATTATTTAGAAGTATTCTAAATTGGAATATAACCATCCTCTCACATAGGATAGAAGCCGAAGACTCACTCCCATGTAGGAGTATGGTCACATGACTCGCACATCGGATACATGGCATACCAGCTCGTCATATAGAGTTTTTTGTTTTATTTTTATTTTTATGTTTAATCATCGTCATATAGAGTGCATGCTTGAGAGTGAGCTTTTCTTTCTTTCTTTTTTTTTTCTTTTTTTTTTTCCTCTAAAGATTGGAACACTAAAATGTGGAGTAATGAGTGAAAGAGGAAAAAGTGGCCGGAGAAATTAAGAGAATATTCGACTAATAAAAATAGTTAATTAGTGCTAATATAGTGATATCTCTTGTTTAAATCACCCAACACAATCAACCTTTCTATTTAATTTATTAATTTTGGAAGATTCACGAAACAAAATCTTAATTTTGTTGTATAATTTAATAGGCATAACAAAAAAATTATGATACATTACTCTTAATGAAAATAGTTATTACATTTGCTTTGTTGCTACATGTACATTGTGACTTGTGAGGAATGCACAACCTTCTTAACAACCTACTTGTAATTTATGAAAATGAAAACACTTCATAGTTCCTATATATGTCAGTAAGTGTTTTCTTCCTCTTTCCATAATAACAGTAATTAATATATAGCTAATCTATCAAAATATGAAGCCAAGTGAAAGTAGTATTATAATAGTTCGTATATCTGTCTAAATGTCATATTTACATATACAAGTGAAAGTAGTATTATAATAATTACATTCATACGTGATTTGTTAATATCTTATTCCAACAATTATGCTTAAAATATTCCAAAACATATCACATTAAGTTATGGTTCATTTATTGTTATTTTTTAGAAAATTGTAAGCATAGGTTACTCTTGAGGTAGTGTTATATATATGTTCTATGAAAATGTAAGCATAGCTGGGTATGTTTGTTTGTAACAAATCAACTATAGGTCTCAAATCACCTATGAATCTAACTTGTCAGTTTACTGGCTATGCATTACCAAATGTTGTTGTAGGTCAGATATTGTTTATCTTGTATAACAATGGATAAAAGTTGGATGAAGAAGCGGAGGGGTTCAATGGAATATATTGAAGGTGTACTTAAATTTGTGGAATTTGCATCAAAACATGCAAGCATGGGAAAATCTTTTGTTCTTGTACCAAATGTGTGAATTTGAGTTTGGTACTGCTAAGGGTGGCATGTGAACATCTGTGGAGTAAGGGGATGCTTCAAAGTTACACACATTGGAAATGGTATGGGGAATCGGTGGCTGCGCCGCCAACCACTGAATGTGGGAGTAGTCATGTGTAAGACTCCCTAGAACAATATGGTGACTTTCGTGGGATGTTGCATGATTTGTGCCCCACGCATGAAATGCCACCCGAATCAATGGACGAAGGTGAAACTGTGCAACAACCGGCTCTAGGTCTGAATGATGGTGCACAAAAGTTTTACAAAATGATAGATGATGTGGACAAACCTTTATATGTTGGGTGTACAAAATTTAGCATATTCTTAGCCATTGTTGTGTTGTTCCAGTTGAAGATTCTTTGTGGTTGGTTGAACAAGTCATTTACTATGTTGCTTCAAGTCTTGATGGATATGCTCCCTTCAGACGCTAAGTTGCCAAAGGACTATTATGAGGCTAAGAAGATAGTCTGAGATTTGGGTTTGGGTTATGAGAAGATCCATGCTTATCACAATGATTGTATGCTATTTTGGAAGGAGAATGTTAACCTCAAGGCTTGTCCTTGTTGCAAAGAAAGTAGGTGGAAAACGAATGAGGCATCTGTTACAGGTAATAATGCCTTATCTAGTAAGGGAAAGAAGAAAGATGCAAAGATCCTACGGAAGTTCCCCTTAAAGCCAAGATTGCAGTGACTGTTTTTGTCACCTGACCTGGCTAGTTCTATGAAATGGCATGTTAATGGTCATACAGATGACGGGATAATGCGACATCCTATTGACTTGGATGCACGGAAAATGTTTGACACTACACATTTACAGTTCTCATCTGAGCCTCATAATGTCAGACTTGGATTAGTTGCAGATGGGTTCAACCCCTTCAGAATGCTGAGTACTACTCACAGCACTTGGCCTGTCATGCTAGTCCCTTACACTCACCTTGACTGTGCATGAAACAGTCATCTTTGATTCTATCACTAGCTATTCCTGGTCCTAAATCGCCAGGGATTGCAATAGATGTGTACTTGTAACCCTTAGTAGAAGAACTAAGGGAATTATGGGATGTTGGAGTAGAAACGTACGATGCATCTTCAAAAAATGTATTCCAATTGCATGCAACATTGATGTGGACCGTACATGATTTTCCTGCATATGCAAATGTGTCAGGTTGGAGAACGAAGGGTAAGTTTACATATCTTTGTTGTGCCTCGGAGACCGACTCTCAATATTTAAAAAATGGCCACAAATTCTATTACATGGGACATAGGCGATGGTTGGGTAGTGACCCCAAATTTCGGGAAGAAGATACATTATTTGATGGATCTACTGATATGCGAGTGGCTCCTGTGCCACCAGTTGCGCCAGACATAATTGTGGACACTGAATGTTTAGTTGGACATTGTCTGGGAAAGAAATGTCAAGAAAAATACAACAAAAGAAAGAGAGGTGAGGCAAACCATTGTGTTTGAAAGAAGAGAAGTATTTTTTTCAGCGTGCCTTATTGGGAGGATCACAAGTTGCAACACAATCTTGATATGATGCATATAGAGAAGAATATGATGGACAATATACTTGGCATGATGCTGAACTTGAAGGACTGGACAAAGGATAATTACAAGGCACGCCTTGACTTGGCGGACATGGGAATAAGGAGTGAACTCCACCTACGGGGAAAAGGTGATGATAAGTATATGATACCGCCCGCGTGTTTTCATATGACTGCATTGGAGAAAGATGGTTTCTTGCAAGTTTTGCAGGACGTAAGAGTGCCTGATGGATATGCTTCGAACATCTCACTCCGTGTCAACCTAAAAGAACGCAAGATTTCTGGTTTAAGGAGTCACGATAATCACATCCTGATGCAACAACTCCTTCCAATTGCTTTACGAGGATCTTTGCCATTGCACGTTACTAGGCCTTTGATAAAGTTAGCTTGTTTCTTTAGGAAAAATTTTTCGAAAACCATTACGGTTTCAGATATTGCGAGTGCTGAGGCAAACATTGCAGTCATGTTGTGTGAATTGGAAAAGATATTTCCTCCATCTTTCTTCACTATGATGGTACATTTGGTCATGCACTTGGCTACTAAAGCAAAGATTGATGGCCCAGTTCAGTACCATTGGATGTACCCCATTGAAAGGTAAGTCATAGGTAATACATGTATCGTATGAGGCTTCATGTGCGCTTTGTAATAGCTAGTGTCAATTACTAACCTTCTCATGCGTATTATAGGTACCTCTCACACCTTAAGTCTTACGTAAGAAATAGGGCTACTCTAGAAGGGTGTATTGCCGAAGGATACATAGTGGAGGAATGCTTAATGTTTTGTTTACGGTATATGGAAGGAGTTGAAACTATATTCTCATGACCCATGAGGACAATGAAGGAGTCAACAGGGGCGGTTTCAAGTGTGGCACTAGACAATAAGGAGTTAACCCAAGCTCATTGCTATGTGCTATTCAATTCTGAGAACATTTACCAGTTTCATGAGTAAGTACTACGGACATCAATATAATTGCACGACAATCCAATGTTTGCTATGTGTATGAACACTAATACAATTGCCATTGCATGCAGGATGCACATAAGTTTGATGGACAATGTTGATGAACTTCGAAGGGGCCATTGTTGTATATCCAATGCTACTATTCATAAGCACCACATGGAGAAGTTTTGTGACTAGTTTAGATCTCATGTACGTGTCACATCTTCAACTTCTTAACCTTGCAACTTTCCATAAGTAGAATGATTGTACTAATTAGAATAAGTTTGTTTGGTTATATTAGGTGATGTCAATGACTGATGTTGATAGGGAAAGTAATGGACATACTGATACACTTATCACACTTTCCAAAGGGCCATATAGTTCAGTAAATCAGCTGAAACATTATGTCATAAATGAGTTAAAATTTAGGAGTTCGAATGTTGAGGGAAATAGAAAAACGCAGAATAGTGGAGTTAGTGTCGCCACTGAAGGTGGCAATATGTACTATGGTGTGTTGACAAATATTATTGAGTTGAATTATCCTGGCAATATCAGACATGTGTTATTCAAGTGTACATGGGTTGATGATCAAAATAGGAGGGGATATAAGACTGATGAGTTTGGGTTTCCTATGGTGAATTTTACTCACTCCGTACATGGTAAGGAGGAAATGGTGCATGAACCATATGTCTTGGCGTCTCAAGCTATACAAGTTTTTTATGTTGAAGATAAAAGGCACAAAGATTGGTATGTCGTCGTTAAAACGAAAGCCAGAGATGTGTTTGATGCGGGTATTGGGCCCCATTGTGATGAGGATGACACGGATGAGTTTCTTGAGAACATTTCGTACTCTCTCACTAGTACTGATGTTGGAAGGGATGACCTTCGTTGGGGTCGAGATGATGTGGAGGGAATGACAATTGATGCCTCTATCATTGGCCCAAGAGATCTTCATGAAATGGACAACTTGGATGAGTGTGAGTTCATTGATGATGAGTCCAATGATGAAGATGACAATGAAATCAAGTACAGTAATGATGAGTAGTGTAATATGATACTGCTGTTATATGTGTAATTATGTTATAGTTATTATTGAAATTATAAGTAGAATTTGTAAAGACATATTGCGTGCAAAGTTTGACAATGTTGCATATATATGTGGAAACTGTTATTTTGACAAAACTATTAAGAAATAAAAGTTTTAACATATATAATTATCAGGTGAAACTATTACTTTTTCATGTTGCTGCATATATATGTTAGAACTGTTATTTCTTCGTGTTGTTAAGAAATAATAGTTTTAACATACATAATTATCTTTAAAATTGTTAATCTATCATGTCATTGCTTGTTGACCATTTTTCCCCTTTGTGTTGTAAAAGGTGTCGGATGCAAGAATGGGGAGGAAACGTCAATTGCCACTTGTTTACGTTGGGCAAGGATCGTCGCATTCACGACAGCGGGTGGAGGCAGCTGATGAGGAAGCCCACATTTCTGAGGACGCAAGACCGGTGGCAACACCAGTGGCAAGTGACGATGAGACACAAGCCCCAGGTATTGGTCATGTCTTCGAATGTAAGGTTTGATGTTTATTACTGGATGGTTGGATCAGTTCTCATAGCTATGGGAATTCATTGGGTTCACATTTTTTAATGTTGTAGGATTTACGTTTTGCAATTTCAATTATGAGTTGCTGTTTTACAAAAACTAATAATATAATTAAAATATCTAAATATATTCAGTATATTCTGTTGACTTTGGTCCGTTTGGTCCATTCATTTCCCTTAGGTCCAATTTGGTCAATTTTGGTCTATTCGATCCAATTTGATCTGCTCAGTCCATTCATTTTTGCTCAGTCCATTTCGGTCCAACAGCGTCTACTTCAGTCCTTTAGGTCCACTATGGTCCATTCGATCACTACGGTCCAATTTGATCCACTTTGGTCCACTCCATCCACTTTGGTCCATTTTAGTTCACTTTGGTCCATTCAATGCACTTAAGAATGATCAAAGATAAGTTTGGGTTGAAATTATATATTCTTAATCCAAATTTATTAAGGAAAAATGAAGGCAACCCAAACGAAGCACGGTTGCTCATCTTTTCAAAAGCTAGGTAAGTGCATGCTTCTTTAAAGATGCAAAATTAACCTAAATCAAAATAAACTCACAAAATCGCATCATAGAAGAGTTCTCATAATTTCATTTTCCTTTTATTTTTATAAGTGCCAAGACATAGTTTTGGTTAAGTGCTCTTCCTTTGTAGGCCAAGTTACAAACTTTCTATGGGACTTATAAATTACTATTAAGGAGAACTGGTTGCAGGTTGTCATAGAGGGTAATGCGTTACGAAATGTGTGGATTGCCAATATAATGGGTGAACAAGTTGACTGGTCGATTACTCACAGTGCCAATAGGCATCTAGGTTCATTAGTCACAATACCAAGAAGTCCCATACATTTATGAAGTCACAGAATTACAAATTAACAATCATTCTAATTATAGTGCAAGTCAGCAAATGTTCTCAACAATTAACTTGGTCTAGTAGGGGAGGTATTGGTCATTTGCGACCTCATTAAATCCAAAGTCAATAGAATATGTTATTGTTCCTAATGATTAAAAGTTACACTTGCACAACCAGTGGGTTACATGAATGCGTGGGAGAAAGGCCTAAATTTACTCATGTTTTGCTTAAATGAAATCGTAAACCTTTTATTATTTAAGTTGGTAGATGCATAATTTTTACGAGGTGTGATATTTTTCACTAGTTGTGAGCTTTGTTAAATCAGTCCTAATATTGGTGGTTTTGTAGATACAAATGATTATGTTCAAACCCCAGCACCAATGCAAAATCCAGCACCGGTACAAAATCCAGCACTAGTACAAAATCCAGCACAAGAAAATAGGCCTGCAAGACATGGGAAAACAAGGTTGGCTGACATATGGGCAATGACTGGTGAGTACAAAATCTAGTTGTCGTTAAATGATCAAGGCCAACCGATTGGGGTAGACGGGTCTTTGTTCGTTCGGTGGTTGGGCTTGTTTTGCAAGAATGGCCTATTATGCCCCCTTACGCCTGCTGGGTGGCCAAGCGTCCCTCAAAATTTTAAACAGGATTGTTGGGCGAAGATTGAGGTAGTATGAAAATAAAATATTAGTTATTTTTCTTTACAGTTGCTGTCCTAATTAACTGTCATATTTAGCCTTTGTTCTAATTAAGTTACTACATTTTGCTAACTCCACTTTTGCATTTCAAAAATGGTATATAATTGATCCCTCTATTGTCGCACCACCCAATCAAATGGGATGGGCAATGCGTCAACTAAGGGAACTGAGGAGAAATCGCAGGACCAAGTTGAAGAAGGATCACAAAAAACATGGGATGACACGTGAACAGGTATTGGCTAGCCAACCGCCTAAGGTTATCACAACGCAATGGACGAAGATGGTTGACTATTGGTTCAATGACAAAACTGAGGTACTGCTACTTTCTTTGTCAATCTCATCTTCGTGGTAATTTAGTCAAGAGATGTTTTGTTTTTTTATTTTTTACGGTAATGTGGTTGCAGACCTTAAGTAACAAAAACAAGGAGAGTCGAGGTAAGCAGGAAGACATAGCAAGGTCTGGGGCCAAAAGTCTTGCTCAAATTTCTGATCAAATGGTAAGAAATAAACTTAGAATTCATGAATGCCTACATGATGTTTTTGATATTTTGTTTTCCTATTTACCAAGTTAACCTCATTTCATATGTTTTAGGAATAAGGATTAGTTAAATTATAGGTATTTTTGTAAGTAAAAAATGTAATAAATAACTTTATGCATCCTTTTAATCTATAGAGATGACTTTGTTAATCCTCTTAATATATAGATATTAAGCAG
Source organism: Quercus alba (assembly GCA_036321655.1). Lineage (NCBI taxonomy): Eukaryota > Viridiplantae > Streptophyta > Magnoliopsida > Fagales > Fagaceae > Quercus > Quercus alba. The sequence goes on from JAYJMT010000145.1 coordinate 42,745, forward strand.
CCACTTAAGGAGAGTAATTTCCATTCCTAACATGATCCCAGCCTAATTATGCATGTCTGTAAATATATAAAATCACCCAAACATGATTAAATGGCAATCACACAAGCTTGCTATTCATTATAGTGACTAGAAGCATAAAAACAATGAAATAAAAAGGGATTTATAGAATAGGATTTAAAACTAAGGGGAAGCTTTGGAATTGATGAAGAATTATTTATTTGGAAATTTTCTGAATTGATTTGGGAGAGAATTTGGGTGTTAATTTTATGGAATAGGAATAACAAATTTTCTCTTACATATCATAAGCATTAGCACCAAAGCATAAGGAATCTGTGAGCATGTGCATTGGGTCCAAATTTTGTCAGTCTTATTTTGAGTTTTTGTTCTTTATATAGATATATATATATATATATATTTTTTCTTTTTAGTTTTGAGGTACAAATTATGTACATTTGGTTAGTATGTAGTTAACGAACACCATTTTGCTTGTTCTTGATACAAATGGGAAGTTTGTGTAACATACTTTCTAAATGTACCAACTTTGGATCATTTTGTGCTATGATAATAAGAAAAAAAATGTTCCTTAGCAATTGAGAAGCGGGGTGATTCAAATGGGAAGTTTTCAATGTTTATTTTTTGTCATCCTTGGTGCACATATTTTCCAGCAATCTGGTGAGCATCGAACATAACTTTTTGTTGCAAATCTTAGAGAAACATGCCTAGTTTACTAAGTCCCAACATTTTAGATCACCCATGGGTAATTTGTGACAAATTTGTGTGCAAAGTGAGCATCTCAATCTTATCTTGAGCCATTTTCTATGGGTTTTGCATGATCCTTTCCATTTATATAAACTTATATTTTGGCCTTTTGGATCTCTATTTAACTCAAATATATAGAAAGTCTATTATGTCTATTTTCTAACTCCCCATGTCATTTTTATTTTTAATCTCTTCATTTAACAAGCCCACGTGTATTTGGAAGCTAGCTAAATCCTCTCATTTATTTACTACTCTCTCAGCTTTATCTTTATTTGACTAACTTTGCTATGTTATGACTATTTCATTGTGGATTTGTGTTAATTGTGGCATAACAACATGAACACCTTCATGTTTATTGTATGAATTTTGTTCATCATGTAGGCGAAAGCTAAAGGGGTGGCAATCGAGGATGCGGATATATATCAAAAAGTATACCGCACCAAAGATGGGGTTGCTATTAGTGCTCGTGTGCAAGATAACATGGTAAGCACAATTTGATCGAATTGAATTTTAGTGTATTTTGTGTTTGTTTTTATTATGGTGTGTAATATGTTGTTTGGTTCTTGTGGGAAAACAGGATAGGATGGCAGCACTTTTGAATGAACAGGGCATACGACCACAAGGAGAGATTGGTAATGGAATCCTCTGGTCCAAAGACAACGTGTATGCTCGGGTGATGGGCCGTCCAGAGTGCCCAGGACGTGTACGTGGGGTAGGATTTGGAATCACCCTATCAGGAAGAAGTGCCACAAACTATTCACAATTTACCTCAACTCCATCATCAAGCACAACTCACCAAAGGATGTCAAAGTTGGAGACGAGTCATGAAGAGCTTAGGGAGCAACTAGCTCAATCTAGGAAGGAACTAGCAAAGCATAAGGAGGAAGTAGCTCAATCTGAGAAGAGGCATAGGAAGGAACTAGCTCAATCTGAGGCAAGGCACCAAGCACAAATGGCTGAAATGATGATGTCGATGAGAGGCATGTTTGAGCAACTTAGCTAGGGGATGCATGATATAGGTCCTTCTTAGGTAACAAACAAATGTTATTTAGCGAAACACTACTTTTTGCAATGCATTGTTATGTGATATTAATACAATGCCTTTAATATATTTTAGGGTGGCAATGCTTGATGGGAATGATGGGAATGAAACTGTGAATCTTGAGGTAAAACAAAATTTCTCTAAAAACAGTAGCCTACATATATACATACCATGCTATGATGGATAAACTATGAACCTCAGTAATCAGTACAGGAGGAAAGAAAACTTTCTGCTAGTGAATATGTTATAAAATCTCATAATGCAATTGTATTATTGTAATATAAGTTGATTCAAGACGCATTTCAAAGGTGTATGATATAGTGACTACTCTAGAGTATCGCATTCTTATTTGCCACCTGAAACATGAAGAACACAGTGTCTTGGCATATTCACATCACCATGACTAGACACATGCAAAATATGTAATGTAAAGGAACAAAACAATAGCTCTCATTATCAATGTCAATAATGTATTACTGAACTTGATTGAATTGGAAGTTTTAACTAGATTGTTTTCTTCTCTCTAAGTTCTAACTCTGATAAATTGACTAAGTATGTTACTACACTACTCTTGTGTAGTAATTGAACTATTGCTTAGTCTTCCTCTCATGTTACTCTTTGTATTGTTTTTTTTTTTAATCCAAATGAGCTCTCCCTATTTCTAATTATCTAGGTACGTAGTCTTGCACCTATCATATATAATCTCTTTCACTTTTCCCTTTCATTTTGGCATTTGAAAAGCCAAATCACTCCATAATTAGGCAAAAAATAATGCCAAATAATGTCTCTTTCCCTCATAACATTATTCTGCCAAATTGCTCCATTGTGAGGCCTTTTGATACAAATGTGCATCTAAGCATTGCCAAATTACAATTTTGAATTCATGTTTAGAGAATTATGTATTGCAAGCAAAAATTTGGCAAATTTAACTTGACAAAGAATAATTTGTGCAGTTTTACCATGAAGTGGACAAGAAAGCGTTTCCATTCAAAATGGAAGCAAATGAAACTGAGGAAACTCCTAAGGCCTCACAACCTGGTGGACAGTCTAAGCATGTTGTAAAGTTTTTTGTGAATAGACATGAACAAACATTTGTATATATATTTTTGTTAACAAAAAAGGTTAGTGATGTTGCTACCTGCTGCCTGTGGCTGTTTGAGGACAGTTTAGAATGTAAAAAAATCCTTCTTGTATATTTTTTGTGATATACAAAACTTGTATATATCTTTTGGCAATTTTGTGTTGGGAACTTGTGATTTGTTGTTGGGAACTTGTGATTTGTTGTTGGGAACTTGTTTATGGAACTTGTGATGTTGGGATGTAACAGGAAGTTGTGATAGCAGGAACTTGTATATAGCAGGAACTTGGGAACTTGTATATAGCAGGAAGTTGTGATAGCAAGAAAAAAAAGGGGGGGGGAAAAAACCTATAGCCACGTTTTAAAAACGCGACTATAGGTTGTTCCAATGTAGCTGAAAAAGGGGTCTAGAGCCGCACTTTTTGTACAAATGCAACTATAGGTCTAGCATATAACCACTGTTTTAAATGCAGCTTAAACCAGGCCCATAGCTGCGTTTTTAGAAACGTGGCTATAGGCTGAGACTTATAGCTACGTTTTTGAAAAACCCGACTATTGACCTTTTTTTTAGCTGCATTGGAACAACCTATAGCCGCGTTTTTAAAACGCGACTATAGGTCCAAAGCTATTACCACGGTTATAAACGCAACTCAAAGCTAGCCTATAGCCGCGTTTTTCAAAAATGTAGCTATAGGTCTCAGCCTATAGCCATGGTTAAGAAACACAGCTATAGGTCTGACCTTTAGCCGCGGTTTCTAAAACACGGCTATAGGCCTATTGCTACGATGCTTAGGCCTGGTTTGTAAACGCAGCTATATCCTATAGCCGCGTTTTTGGGGTCTATGGCCACGTTTTTGAAACGCAGCTATAGACCCCATTTTTTGTAGTGTTTTTCCATAACTGTTTGTGTCTATTATCATTCTATAACATTTGTGTCATTGAATCTTCCACACTCTAGAATTTTCGGTTATGAAACAAGGGGTCATGACAATAATGACAATTCTTGTAACTTTACCCTATAAAAGGGGATAGATGTATGATGTGAAAGTGTGTGAGAGAAAAAGTTGTAGTGAGCTCTCAAGATAGTAGCCTAATCTCTTTTTTTGTGAGTTTGAAGTACTCTAATAAAATTTTCATTCCTCTCTTTCTTGTGAGTACTTCGTTGAATTTTAAGTCAAGGCTTTGTAAAACCAACAAAGTGGTATCAAAGCCAAGTTCTTGGAGCCTAGAGTCTTTGTCCGCACCATTAGTGAAGATGTCTTCTAACATGGTACAACCACAAATTCCTAAATTGACAAAAGAAAATTATGAGATCTGGCAAATTCAAATGAAAGCGTTATTTGGATCACAAGAGCTATGGGAGCTCATCACTAATGGGTATGTAGAACCCACAAGTGAGCAAGAAGCCGCCTACAACGTTGAGCAAAAAAATTTGCTAAAGGATCAAAGGAAGAAAGGCAAGAAGCCACTGTTTCTACTCTATCAAGGGGTCGATGAGTCAACTTTTGAAAAAATTGCCAAAGCAAAGTCGAGTAAAAAAGTATGGGAGATTCTTGGCATTTTTTTCAAGGGTGTCGATCGTGTGAAAAGAGTTCATTTGCAAACTCTTCACGCTGAGTTTGAAGTTGCTCACGTGAAAGATGGTGAAACTATTTATGATTATTTTTCACAATTACTTGTTTGAAAAGTACTGGTGGAGAAAATATTAAGATATCTTGCAAATAAATTTGAGCATGTCGTGGTGGCTATTAAAGAGCCCAAAGATTTGGAGACTCTCTCAATTGAGGAATTAATGGGATCTCTTCAAGTGCATGAACAGCGTATGAAAAAGAATTCCAGCTCTGTTGTCATTTAGTAAGCATTAGATCAAAATTGACTCTAAGAGAGGAGAATCCTAATGGCTTCCGTGGAGGATATGCCAATAACAACCATGGCAAAGGTCGTGGAAAAGGAACATTCAGGGGCAAATCTGATCATGGACGTGGAGGTAATAGAAATGTCCAATGTTTCAATTGCAACAAATTTGGATATTATCATCAAATTGCTGGTAGAATAAATCTGAGGAGCACAATGAACAATCTAATCTTGTTGAGGCATCAAATGTTGAAAATGAGTGTGCACTTCTTTTTGCACAAGAGATGTGGTATCTTGATTCTGGAGCTAGCAATCACATGAGTGGAAAAAATGAGCTCTTTGTTGAGCTTGTTGAAGGTGTTCAAGGCGATGTCTGTTTGGGAGACTCATCCAAATTGCCCATAAAAGGTAAAGGAAAAATTAGAATATGTCAAAGGAATGGTGTTTTGCAATTTATTTCCAATGTGTACTATGTGCCCAATATGAAAAGCAATATTCTTAGTATTGGGCGACTCCTAGAAAAGGGGTATATTATACACATGGAGAAACTTTCTCTTGTTTTGAAGGATGTTGAAGGAAGGCTTGTTGCAAAAGTTCAAATGGGTCACAACCGTATGTTTCCACTCCATCTTAACTCAACAATGGAGAAATGTTTCCATGGGCTGGTAAAAAATGAGTCATGGAAGTGGCATCTTCACCTTGGGCATCTTAATTTTAGTGGGCTCAAACTATTATCCACATCAAGCATGGTGCATGGATTGCCTAGTATTGAAAAGCCAAAATATGTATGTGAGGTATGCACTCTTGGCAAGCAACAAAGAAGTCCTTTTCCAAGTGGGAGATCATGGAGAGCATCGATCCCCTTTTTGACTGTACAAGAATACGTGGAGCTCGGCATGTCTGGAAGCACAAGAGAACATTCTTTTGCTGATATTATTACCAGTATTCGATACTGGGTCATTCATAGCATTACTATACCTTCCCTTTTCATTGCGGGTTGGTTATTCGTCAACACGGGTTTAGCTTACGATGTATTTGGAAGCCCTCGTCCAAACGAGTATTTTACAGAGAGTAGACAAGGAATTCCATTAATAACTGGCCGTTTTGATCCTTTGGAACAACTCGATGAATTTAGTAGATCTTTTTAGGAGGCCCTAATGACCATAGATAGAACCTATCCCATTTTTACAGTGCGATGGTTGGCTGTTCACGGATTAGCTGTACCTACCGTTTCTTTTTTGGGGTCAATATCAGCAATGCAGTTCATACAACGATAAACCTAATTCGAATTATAGATCTATGACACAATCAAACCCGAACGAACAAAGTGTTGAATTGAATCGTACCAGTCTCTACACCTAACCCATTAGAGCTAGTGCACACGAATATTTATGGTCCATTTGATCCAATTTCTGTTGGAGGTAACAAATATTTTATCTCCTTTACTAATGATTTCAGTAGAAAATTATGGGTTTAACTTATCAAAGAAAAATCTACAGCTTTCATTATATTCAACAGTTTCAAGGCACATGTTAAAGTGGAAAGTGGTTATAAAATCAAAATACTTAGATCTGACAGAGGTGGTGTGTACACCTCAAATGAATTTCAAGATTATTGCAAGAAAAATGGCATTAAGCAACAGTTTACAACTGCATACACACCACAGCAAAATGGCATTGCAAAGAGGAAAAATCGGACTATCCTTGATATGACAAGGACCGTGCTTAAAGATAAATGTTTGCCAAAGTATTTTTAGGTAGAAGCAATGGCATGTACAGCCTATTTACTCAATTGATGCCCTTCAAAAAATATGACACCACAAGAGGCGTGGAGTGGCTACAAACCAAGTGTGTCACACTTAAGAAATTTTGGGTGAATTGCATATGCTCATGTGCCTGAGACTAAGAGAAAGAAGTTGGATGATCATGGGGAGAAGTGCATCTTTATTAGGTATAGTGAGGAGTCGAAAGCTTACAAACTCTACTATCTACTTACCAACAAAGTAGTGGTGAGTAGAGATGTCATTTTTAGTGAAGATGAGTCATGGGGATGGAATGATGACATCACAAGTAAAGAGAAGCCACTTGAGTTAGAAGGGCAAGAAGAAGAAGTGATTTATGAAGGTTCAGAGAGACCTTCCTCAACACCCCACCACTATGCATCATCAACAGGCACTTCATCAATCCGAAGCCTAGGTAGTATTTCTCCATCTCCAACACCAATCAAAATGAGAGGCCTAGGTAGTATCTATGCACAAACTGAAGAGACAAATCTCTTTTGTTTGTATATGGACCATTAGCCTTTTACTTTCAAAGAAGCTGTGAAAGAGAATTGTTGGAGGAATGCCATGCAAGAAGAAATTTTTGCCATTGAGAGAGAGAAAAAAAAAAACACACACACACACACATACACACACACAGAGGAATTGACTACACTTCCCCCAGGTCAAAGAACCATTGGTGTGGAATGGGTGTATAAGATTAAGCACATAATTGATGGGAGGACTGATTACTATAATGCAAG